>JAQMYF010000015.1:18000398-18030238 GCA_030014195.1 Neosilurus mollespiculum
AACATTATTGTAAAAATCACTGAGAGAAAAAGTACAGGAACATATGATATTCAATTCTCAGTTTGATCATGGTTTAAAACCACTTCTTCAAAGTTCTGTTATTAAATGAACCCTGTACATCTTGAAAAATACAACATTTACAGCTCATTTTTCTTAGCATGATAAATTATAATATATCGAGAGCATTGTTTATGAGGATGCCAGTTTTCAAAGTTCCACATACAAAATAAGACCTTCAAGTGAATAATCACAACAATGCACATAATAAATAAGGCGTGAAATAAATACCTAATCTAATGGACTTAAAGTGTCAGTTCCGAGGAGGTGTTTCATATATACAGTCTTATAAATGATTTTTCCATCAAATGTTTATGAAGAGCCATTTATTCTGCTCGTCTCACCTGTACTCACTAATTAATTACCCGTGCTTTTGCAATCATGGCATTTAACTAGATTTTTTTTTTTTTTTTTTTTGGACAATTAATTGCTGAAGGGAAAATGTTTGAGTCATGAAGATGAAAGCTGCTCGTCTCTTGAAACAAGTGTTTTGAGTTGGAACTGTGCCATAACACTATCACTAAAGCAGCCGTTCAAGGGAAGCGCAGTTTCTATTCTTGCAAGGTCATTCCTAAAGCACGTAAGAAGCATGTTCCATTTTCACAGAGGGATGATATTGAGATCACAGCAAGGTGATGGTGGGAGCATGCTAAATCTCTTTCTCTGTCTCTCAGCACTGTACAAGTAGAGCTGAGAGAGGGAGAGACAGAGAAGAAAGAGAAAGAGGAAGAGAGAAAGAGTGAGAGAGAAAGCGAGAAAGAAAGAGCGAAAGACAGAGAGAGAGAGAGAGAGAGAGAGAGAGAGAAAGAGAGAGAAAGAGCGAGAGAGAAAGAACATGAGAGAGAGAGAGAGAGAGAGATAGAGATGGGGAGAAAGAGCGAGAGAGAAAATGCTGAGGCTCCCAGCAGATTGCTGTAAGTGGAACAGTAGACCTTCGGGAGCAGACCTGCTGGATAGATAGAAGTGAGTTTCTTCAGGGTTTCCTTCCCCTCTGAATGCCCTTCGATGCTCATTGGTCTGAAGTGCAAAAACTGTCCCAACATTGTGTGTGTGTGTGTATATATATATATATATATATAGTGTAGAGTTACTTTTACATTTGTCCAAGTCATCAGCTATCACCGAATGCATATAATCCACTTTCAAACAAACATCTTAAATAATCAGCTAAAATCCTAAAAGTAGCTCTTATGCACCATTAATGAAG
Source organism: Neosilurus mollespiculum (assembly GCA_030014195.1). Taxonomy (NCBI): domain Eukaryota; kingdom Metazoa; phylum Chordata; class Actinopteri; order Siluriformes; family Plotosidae; genus Neosilurus; species Neosilurus mollespiculum. Next base: position 18,001,663 of record JAQMYF010000015.1, read on the forward strand.
TGAAAGTTAGTGTGCTTTATCTATAAGAAAGAGAAGAATTCCTGGATTGGGAGTTAACCGCGTATCACATGTAGGCCAAAAAGTGTTGAGTCTGGGAGTCACGTGAGCCGAGCGTAAAATGAACTCACCTGATGTCTATTTATAGACGAGGCAGTGGCGATCACTCGAAGCTGCCACTGCTTCCTATTACAATACTGTAAGAACTATTTTCTATGCCACCGTACAAAAGGCTCGGTTTGGATTTCTGTGTACATTAAGTCAAAAATAAAAAGTAGCAAAGTAGCATGCAATTAGTAAAGGTTAATGAGTGTTAGCATAAATCCCAGCTAGCAGCAAGAGCTTACAATCCCTCAGAGGATACGAGTTGGCAAACGTGCATCAGCCACATTTGTTGGTGCAAAACGATGCTGGTGTAGAAGTTACAACTGTGTACAATCCATACACACAGATCTCAAACACAACTGACTTTAAGCTGGATTTGATGTAAGACACGTGAGGGTTTGTCTTTCAGTTCTACCAAGTCTGGTACTTTCTCATAATCTCTCACTTGAATGTTTTTTGTTTTTTTTCCCGGAGCCGATCAGTGGAGGTAAGTGGAGATGCTAAGCCTAAATACACACAGATGGACATTATCACTAGTACCTTTTACTACACAGATTTAAAAATGGAACAAAAACATCAAAATTTATTTAAAAAAAAGAAATTCAGAATGATCTCCCATGTCAGTCTTTCAGCAGTGAGCAGTTGGTCAGTGAACTGGCATCAGACCCACTACTCCGCCCTTACTGGCCTTGTCTCACAGCTGCGTAATGAACTCTACCTGCGCAGGTCAAGCAGGGTCAGCAGAGGATTGATGGCATTTTAAAGATAGCTGCAGAAGCTAGATTGGGGCTCCGTCCAAACTGTACAGAGGTCAAACAGCTGCTGAGGCAGAGGGATTGATGATTAGTGCAGAAGTCTATTTTAAAGTGTGTTTGTGTGTGTGTGTGTGTGTGTGTGTTTTCATGCATCCTGCTGGCCGAGAGCCTGCAGCTCGGGTGTGTAGAGTGAGTGCTGGAGGAAGACGTTCTTTCTGCTGTACATGTGCAGGGAGAGTGGCCCGCGTGGCGGCTGACCCAGACGCCCGCTGAATGATGAGTGCGGTCTTGGCATGGAGAGTCTCTCACTGTCTGAGGAGAGGCTGCACGAGCTTCCACTCACCACGGCACGGGGAATCTGAGACGGACCCAGATGGTCTAGCTTTCGCGGTGTAGTTGCCTCAGATGATGACGAGTAGGTTAGCTCAGATCTCCTCTGGACTGAGGCTGAATCTCGAGTAGCTAATCCTCCACTATGGCGCTCTTCTCCCCAACTGGACAATCGGGCTGATCGTCGCTCCCTTGGAAGACTGCTGCTGCTATTCCCTATGGCTCGACTGTGATGGACAGCCTGTTAATCGAGAGGGGGTGGGGGGGGGGGGGGGGGAGAAGGTAAAAGGATTAAGAGCAAAGGTCAAAAGATTTGAAAATGTATTTCCTGATTTGAAAATGTATCGAATAAAGAAAAACGGCAACAAAACTGGCTGGTAGATGCTAGTTTAAGGGCTAAGACACTGACGAAACATGATACTTCTTGTTGTGGAAAAGGTGTTAATTGAAAGCAGTTTGTGCTCGGGGCTTGATTTGTATACACGGCCCATCGGAATAGGAAGAAAAGAACAGCCTGAGACTCTAACCAAGAGCAAATTGGATCACTGCATTCAACAGCATCTGGATCAAACCTGCTCAGGCTGCTAACTGCTAGCGTCTCTTTAATTGTGGAAGAGCTAGCTAGTGTATACGCCAAGGAACTAGCACAAAAAAAGACAAAGTCACAGTGGAGATGAAGCCACCTGTTCGTTCCCCCCCCCACCCTGCAAAGCACTGCCTCACTTACACACAGCCCATTACTTATGATGCTAATGAGCATAGCACCTAAAAACGGAGCCATTAGCTGAAGGCTTCACTGTTTTGGCTAAATAGCGCTCACACCTCAGCGTGTAGTCCCAGCTGAGTTTACAGCTCAAACGCAATGAAATAAACAGCAATGAGTGTAAATCTGACTGTTCCCCTGGGTTAAGCCAGAGAGTCGATTAAACAAGATGTTACTTAACTAATGTGAAAACAACAACATTATAGACTGGAACTGAAAGCAGAAAAGAGTAAAAAATCAAAGGAAAATTTAAAAGGATTTTTACAGTTTGGTAGGAACTGTACAGCTTTCATGCACATCAAGAAAAGAGGACTGTGGTGTGTGCACGGGCCACGGCATACGTTTTGTAAAATAACAGAAAGAAAGCCAGATCAATAGAATGGTGTGGATGTGGACTCAGTTTCTGCCGAGTCCTTTTCAACCCCTTCTCAAGTACATGCCTCCACAAGCTTTTCAAAAGAAGGGATATAAAAGCATCTGAGCTAGTGACAGAACAGTGTGGTGCTCTGGAAGTAGGCCAGAAACCTGCATCCACACCCACACACCGCACTACACCTGCAGAGTCATGATGCTGAAAACAGGAGAACGGAGTAAATCACTGTGATTTAACAGCCTCATCCATTTGTGTCTTTATTAGCCTGTAATAAAAACTAGTCTGGTGATAATTGTAAGCTTCTGCTAAAAGCCCCTCAGGATGATTACGGCCACTGGGCCAGGAGAACTAACATAGTTGTTCACTACACTATAAAGTCCATATACAAATGCTTATAAAATCCAGCAGTTGACACACAAAGCAGCACTCCGAACAGTGAAAAGAAAATAATAAACTGTTTCCTGACAAATGAGTGATTATCAACCTCGGTTATAAACTGGGTTTAACTGGATATCAGGGCTTTGTAGAAGAAGAAGAAGAAGAAGAAGAAGAAGAAGAAGAAGAAGAAGAAGAAGAAGAAGAGTTCACATATTTACACTATTTCATATTCTGTTGGACCGCATTTAGCCTTGATCGCATTGCCGTCCATCCATTCGTCCATTTGCTGATCCATTAATCCTGCTATTAGGGTCACGGGAGACTGGAGCCGTCTCTGGCTGAAGGTGGGGTATACCCTGATCAGCTTGCCAGACCATCACAGGGCCAACACACGCACAACCATTCACACTCATACTCACACCTAGGGGCAATTTGGAACAGCCACTTAGCCTAATGTGCATGTCTTTGTTCTGTGAGAGGAAACCGGAGTACCAGAAGGAAACCCATGCAAGCACAGGGAGAACATGCAAACTCCACACAGATACACCCTCGCTGAGCCCGGGACTCAAACCCAGGACCTTCCTGCTGTGAGGCGGATGTGCTAATTACTATGTCACCGTGCCGCCCACCTTGATTACAGTAAGCACATAATTGCCATGTGATTAATTCGACTAACTTAAGCGACATCCCAATAAATATCTCCATCCAGAGTAGGGTTTATTTTTCACCAATATCTTCACTTGATGACAGAGCACCTTGTACTAGTAAAATTTCTAATGATTGCTTTAAATGGGCTGAGCTGTGGTGTTGTTTCGACAAACTTAAACATCACAAGATTTATTTCCATCCAGTGTTGCGTTCACTTCTCACTGATGTCTTGAAATCATCAAGGGAAAAATCAAACCACTCCATAAAGTCTTTATCACATCCCGAAAACTTTCCGCAGGGTTAAGGTCAGGATGCTGTGGTACCAGTTCATGTGTGAAAATGGTTCCTCATACTCTTTCACTAATCGAGCCCCAATTTTATATCAGCACCATCCGGGAAGAAAAAGTCCATTGATGTGATAACCTGGTCATTCAGTACATTCAGCTCATCAGCTGACTTCATTTTATTGCTATAATGTTGCCGAGCCTCGACCGGAACAACTGAAGCAACAATGCCATGGTGATAACCCGCTGTAATCAAGGCTAAAGGCTCTCCAACAATATTACTTCGCACTGATTTATTTATTTTTGGCTGTGCAGTGTACATCACAGTGAAATGTGTTGTTTGCATATCAGAGGGTCAGCCATGATGACATGTCTCATGACACATTACCAACTTTGTTTCGCAGGCCCAGCATTGGGAGGTTGGTGACTCTGGGGCTTGAACCCTCAACTTTCTAAGCAGTAACCCATAGTTTATTTACTGAGCCACCAGTGGCCTTAAAAGACTGTGGAAGAAGCATCTAATGCCCTCTCACTGCCAGGTTTCGACAGCGACACTTATAACACACCCTGTGCCATTTTTCAAGCCACCTGAATAAGGTAGCACTTTAAATGATGAATGCTCTTTCATCAATGTTTTCACTGAGACAAGTAGGAAATAAAGCCATTAGCTCCTGTTTGGAGCACAGTAGCCACCTATCTTTTATCACTGTCTCCCAAATGTCAGAGGCAGAGTAGCCGTGTGCTAAGGCAGAATAGAGAGAAGAGACACTGTCTGCCTGCGGCTGCTACAGAGCTAGGCGTCTAACGTTGTGAAGCAGTCCCGTCTTAGATGATAGAAGAGCTGACAGAGAGAAGGAGAGAGTAGGGAAAACTCCCACAGGCTACACTGCGCGCTCAAAGACCTTACAATCAGGCCAAAGGCCACTTTTTAGCCCGCAAGTGAACACAAGGACAAATCGAATGCCTGTCACAGGGACAGTGAGTTTGTATTAGTTGAAATTCAAGATATCAGCCCCTATTTATGATTCTCTGTTTTACATTAACGTCAACGACTGCTCTTTTTATTTTTTTAAGCACTCCGAGCCCACACACATTGTGAGTACCTCCGATTAACTGAAGTATTTATTCACTCACTCATTTGCTGAACCACTAACCCTACTAAAGTCGCGGGGACGCTCTCAGCAGTCTCTGGCAGAAGGTGAGGCACACCCTGAACAGCTCACCTATCCATTGCAGGGCAATACTCACACAACAAAGCACACCTAGGGGCAATTTGGAACAGCCAATCAGCCTAATGTGCATGTCTTTGAACTGTGGGAGGAAACCAGAGTACCCAGAGGAAACCTACGCAATCATAAGGAGAAGATACAGACTCCACAAGAAAACGCCCTCACCGAGCTCAGGACTTGAAGCCACAACCTTCTTACTGTGAGGCGGATGTGCTAACCACTACGCCACCGTGGCGCCCTTGATGTAATTACTATTTCTGCTAATTAAAGCTATGGATCCACCTGTACCCAATGCTAACCGTAAATTCCGTAACCCAAAAGCAAATCAGCCAAATGCTCCCACACGAGTAAAAACGTCAGATATTGCTTTTGTGGTCACCACGATTATTATCGTGGTTAACTTACTGTTGATTTCTTGTCAGCTTGAACTAGTTTCCTCTGGACTCTGGGCGCCTGAACATCCCAGGAGATCAACAATTTCTAAAAAACACAAACCAGTCTGTCAGGCATAATCAACCACGCCACTAATAAAGTCATTGAGATGGCCATTTTCCCCATTCTAATGTTTGATGTCAGTCCCATCACGTCTAATCCATTCATTTATCTCTGTTCAATGACCACTTTCATCCTGGTCAGGATCCCAGGCACCCATCCAGTAAACAATGAGAGAGAAAGTTGGAATACAGCTGTGCATCCATCCTACATGAGACACAATCCCACCCAGGGATAATTTAGCACAACGAATCCACCAACTGGCATGTTTTTTTTTTCTTTTTCTTTCTTTTTTTTGGGGGGGGTGGTGGGGGGTTTGGAAAAATACCATAAAAAACACACATGGATATGAAACAAACAAACACATATGTTTGCTCAAGGACAGGGTTGAACCAGGGATACTGCAGCTGGAACCAGGGATACAGCACCTCTACCTGCTCCACCAGCAAATCAGATAGAAGAACAGTTTCTCTTCCATTTCTTTTTTTTCTCAGATACCTCATGAATGCAACACAGCCACGGAATATGTTTACCAGATCACAATTTCCAACCAGAAAAATATTAAAAATGAATAGACACCATGACTTTTAAAGATTTATACATAGATATACATAGTGGGCAGGTTGATGGAGATCCCTCACAGCAGTACTCAGGGATTACAACAGGATTATTTTAACCAGTCCAATTAAAGCCTCATTCACACAGGAAGTGACAAGCGACAAGTAAAATCACATATTTTACCTGGTCTAAGGAAGCAAATAGGAAAAAGGTTTTGGGCAATTCTATGTTTGGTGGCACCTGTCAATCAACAGTACCTTTAAGCTCTGATTGGTTATCGCTCAAATCGTTTGAATGAAGGTTCAGATCAGTTGAACTCGACTTGACATTCCTGTCAGAGAGACCAGACTGACCTGGATGTTGTTGATTCCTTGTCTTTGCTGGTGAATTGAACAATCACTCTGTTGACTGTGGTAAGAGGAATCCCAAGGCTGTGTGTAATCCCAGGCTGGCTACATCCATCCTCAGATTAACGCACAATGCACTCTCTTTAAAAATCTGACAATTCATTTGCTCCTGGTGTTCGCGGCATAGCTAGTTACTATGAACAACTTATATACTCACTCACATACTCATTGGCCGACCCGCTTAATCCCAGTAGGGTCGCAGGGAGGCTGGTGGGCGAAGGCGGGGTACACCCTGCACAGCTAATACACACACAACCATTCACACTTGCACTCAAAACTAAAGGCTATTTTGAACATCCAGTTGGCCTAATGTGCATGTCTGTGGAAACCAGAGTACCTGGAGGAACCTGACGTAAGCACAGGAAGAACTTGCAAACTCCACACAGAAACGCCCTCACCAATCCAAGGACTCGAACACAAGGCCTTTTTGCTGTGAGGCAGAAGTGCTAACCACTATGCCATCATACTGACCCCAATTTATATACTGTAATATAAAACAAAATAAACTAGCAAGTTTGATCAAATGAGTTTTACAGATAAAAGTATGTAATGAGGGAGGTCTATTTACTTTTGGTTTGTCTCTGTATAACCAAATGGCAACTTAGTTGCATTAAAAGCCGAGCTGGTTCACCTGTCTTGGTATCTGATGCGCCTGCAATCCACGCTCCAATAATAAACCCCCTTTCAAATCCTTTCCTTTTGCTATCTTAATCCAAAATCAAGATCTGTGTGTGTTTTGAGATAAACAGTCAGATTTCCCGATGGGTACCAGTCAGTTATCCTGTGCCCTTTGGAATTAGACTGGAACCGCATTGTGATATTTTTTAATTACGACATCCTGAAAGCAATATAAATATGCGTATTTTATTTGGAAAGGACACGCAGCGCTAGCTCAAATCAGCCTAACCTTTTCATCGAGGCCTTGCATAAATAGTCGCCTCTGTTAGTCATATCTGGAATTATCTTTCATTTCAACTCCAGGGTCACTATTGCAGGTCTCCGCCAATGCAATTTTCACTCTTTCTGGAGCACCTAAAAGCTCCGACCTGGTATCTGAGCAGGTCATTTATCAAAGATGTGGGTTGTGTTTTTCCCGCTCGTACACACCAGTAGAATGTTCATGAACCTTCTGTTAAAGTCAGCGGTGCCTCCGAAAATAAACCACATCCCGACACTTTACGACACCGTAATGAGATGCGAGGTGTGGGAAGCAAGCTAAGTGGCAGAGAGATCAAAGAGATATTCGAGGGGAAAAAATTGAATGGAACATAAAAGCAATGTAGTGTGAGAATAACAAAGGAATGACAACAATGTGTGTGTGTGTGTGTGTGTGTGTGTGTTGTCAGGGGTGTTACATGTGTCACAATTTGCAGCATCTGTATGTGTATGGGGCGGCACAGTGGCGTAGTAGTTGGCACGTCTGCCTACACCAAGTCCCGGGCTCAGCGGGGTGTTTTTATGCAGAGTTTACATATTCTTCCTGTGCGTGAGTGGGTTTACTCAGGGTACTTCAGTTTCCCCCCACAGTCCAAAGACATGCACATTAGGCTAACTGGTTGTTCCGTATTGCCCCTAGGTGTGAGTGTTAGTGTGACTGGTTGTAAGTGTGTTGGCATGGACTGGCGGGCTGTTCAGGGTGTACCCCGCCTTCACTCAGAGTCAGCTGAGATACCCTCCAGCCTCCCCGCGATCTCCTCCAGCCTCCCCTCCCTGGCTCGGCAAATGAATGAATGAATGAATGAATGAATGAATGAATGTGTATGTACACACTTGGGGGAAAAGGGTTCTTCTGCGGTTCTTTCAGGGTACACTGGACAGCCTTCAAAAAGTATTACACTGGCAATACTTTATGATGGGGAAACACTTTTTGGTAGGATGATATACTGAACCTTTTCCTTCATAAACCTGGTGTTCCAGCAATCAGTGTCCTGTGAACTGTGGCATCTGGTTTACCTCTCTGACAAAGTACTAATTCCCTCCTTACCTGGTCACTCATTTTTGGTACATGGCATCCTCCAGGCAGGATTGTGCCACCCAAACAAACTTAAAACCCCACCCACACACCCTTTCAGTCATATGAGCCAATTCGGTGTAGACCCATGCCGTACTGTATAATCCCAATTAAATCCACTTCAGTCCCATGTTACATCAATAAAGAATGTGTAAAAGTGAATATTTAAAGGTGGTGAATATTTCTCCGAATCTGGAATGACAAAAACGGATTCCAGCCAGGCTTGTTGTTCACCGAGACCTGATGGCACTTTGATTTGGAAATGCAGCGTAGAAGAGTGAACATCAAAGCCCTTCCTCCTCCTACTGCATCCTTCGAATAGCCATCATCTTTGTGGGAAGATAAGGTGCTTTACAGTGCTTGTCTTGTTCTCTCTGACAGGACAGGCACTGGATAGACAATAGGGGATATGTATATCAAAAAGAAAAAGAGGAGAGATGCAGATAAAAGCAGTATAAATTGAGTTCCTATCACACATTCTGGCAGATATCTTCTCAGGCTGATGAAGCCTGTTTTAAGGACTGTCAGCTGCACTATCGTGAGAGAAGTGTGTTCTAAGGATCATGTCACAAAAATGAACCACACATCATTGCCACATATGGGATTTTACAAGCAGAAAATTACAAAGCAGCGGAAGAAACACAGCTGGGTGCCACAGCATCCTCAACAAACAATTGCAGGGTTTTTTTTTTTTTAGGCAAAGCTATTGCAGGCAACACTTCCTCACTGAAAAGTGCAACAAAACAAAGCAAGCCAAAACCGCTGGATAGCATTCAGAACTGCACGTCCCATCAGCATCCTGGCACACTGTATAATTTGCAAGCAGAGGTAGAACATGAAACACAGAGCCAAATGCTTGAGTGCCCTCAGGCTGTGATGTTTGAGTAGCTCTGCTTGGCTCACTTCCATTTTCGCTTGGGCGCAAGCGTACGGTGAGCAGGGTAGTCACCCGCTCGCAGCTGTTATTACTACACACGGCTGAAATAAGTGTGACGGCCGAGGCTTCAGACAGTCAGGTCAGGTGTAAAAACAACACAAGGATACAAGGCTGATCAGCCTGCATCTCTTTCTCTGTGACCCACTGTAAGGCTTCAGATGCCCTCCCAGACCAGGCCTAATGTCAACTGGAGCTGCATTCATTTACTGTGTCAACACCATGAAGGAGGTAATGCATTTCTGAGCACCCGGCAAGCCTGGCACTAGCTGCTGAATTCCAAAGAATCTTTTACGCAAAGTCAAGGTTTGCAGAAGAAATTTCTGTAATGAATTTTTAACATGGCAATTAGCATTTGAATTATTAAACCTGGGTATCCTCTGGGTACTCTGGTTTCCTCCCACAGTCCAAATACATTAGGCTAACTGGCTGTTCCAAAGTGGCTGATCCAATCCTAGTGTGAATGGTTGTGTGTATCTGTGTTGGCCCTGCGATGGACTGGCAAGCTGTTCAGGGTGTACCCAGCCTTCAACCAGACTCGACTAAGATGAGCCGAAAGGCTCCAGCCTCCACACAACCCTAGTAGGATTAAGCAGTTCAGAAAATTAATGAATGAAAGACTAAACCTTTCACAGTCAAAAACATCATCAGGTTTATTAACGTTTTAACTAACATTGTGGCGGTATAGTAGCTAGCACTGTCACCAGAGAGCAATTAAGTCCTAGGTTCAAGTCCCAGGCTCAGGCGTTTCTGTATGGAGTTTACATGTTCATTCTGTGCTTGTGTGGGTTTCCGCCAGGTCCTCTGGTTTCTTCCCACAGTCCAAATACAGCGTACATGCAAACTAGGCTTTTTGGCTGTTCCAAATTGCTCCCTAGGAGTGAGTGTGATCGTGCATGCTTGTGGGTGACAGTGGAAGCTCTACAATACATTAACGACTTGTTCAGGGTGTACTCCACCCTCTCACCCAAAGTTAGCTGAGATTGGCTCCAGCTTCCACCATAATCAGTACGGACAATGCATGAATAAATTCTTGACACTTATTAAACAGTGGTGCAGCGGGTACTGTTAACACCTCACAACCCCAGTATACCTGATTTGATGCTACGCTCAGATTAGAGTCTCTGCAGAAAACCATTCACTGTCTGGGTGGATATCAAGTGTTGCGTCCTTGTGGGGTTCTTCTGGGTTATCCGGTTTCTTATAACCTCTCAAAAAATGCTCGGTGGATTGGCTACACTACATTTGCCCTGGGTGTAGATAAGGGTATGAAAGTGTGTGCATAGTACCATGACTGGACTTATGTTTCCTTACAGCATGCATTCCTGTTACACACCCAGGTTTCAAATCCACCTTGACTCTGACCAGGAAAAATGAATGAATGAATCCTTTGAAGGGTTTCTTTTTTTTTTTCAGGATTTCCCACATGCTGTTTTTTGTTAAAATTATTTCAAGTCATGGCTTTGGACGAGGATTATAATCACAGCTGTGCATCTATCCTTAGCTTCTGTGCATGCCCACACCTTTGGAGATGCTCCGCTCTCATAAACTAAGCCAGGTCTCTCTCCTTTTCCGAGCACTTGAGGGCTTGCTTAGTGTATCGCAACTCATTTTTCACACCAGTCTATCCTCTAGAGAGACTCCCATTCTTTAGCACTTGCTACCGGAGTCGTATAATACCTGTAGTGATAATGCTTTTCTCTACCCATCATAGTCACTCATACTCTATCAAAGCTCTTATTTTTAGTATGTTGGCTTGTGCATTGAATTAACCTGTGCCTCTGGTCAAAACACCATGAATTACCTGACACTCCAATGCAACAAGCTTCTGAACTATTCTCATTCTCCACTTGTTGAGTGTAAAATTTAAGGACTGTGAAATATAAAAAGAGGATGAGGGGCAAAGTGTGTCCTTCACAGGGCCCTTGAGTGTACTTGTTCCAAGTCATGTGCCTTTGAGCAATGGGGTGAGTGAAGGAAAGGTCGGCTGTACCGATGGCTGACACACATCTACCTCACCTTAGGGACTTTCCAGCCAGGGTCTGCCTCTGATACACACGTCAATCGCTGTTCACACGAACCCAGATTAATTATAACCATTATAGATAGTGACAGTCACAGAGCAAAGGGGGAAGGCAAGAGAAAAGGAAGGCAGGAACCCACTGGTCGGTCGGAATCCAGTGGCTGGCGATGACACGGCACACTTCTGTGCCCAATGAAGATAATGTCACTAAAAATATCAACCCTTTAACAAACTATGCATGTCCAGCAACAGCATTTTAACATTGCTACCTATAAAACTATGTTTCCTTTTAACTGATTAATTATAGGGTGGCATAGTGGTCAGCAAAACTGCCTCATGGCAAGAAGGTCCTGGCTTCGAGTCCCGGTCTTGGACTTTTCTGTGTCGAGTTTGCATGTACTCAGGGTGCTTGCGTGAGTTTTCTCCGGATACTCCGGTTTCCTCTCACAGTTCAAAAACATGCATTAGGCTAATTGGCTGTTCCAAATTGCCCCTAGATGTGTGTGTGTGTGTGTGTGTGTGGGTGTGTGGGTGAGTGTGAGATGGTCTGTCAAACTGTTCAAGGTGTATCCTGACACAAGTCAAGCCATCCCTGCAACATATATCTTTATTTTACTTGTGCTCGCTCACATGAATTAATCAGGTACATTCTCATCACTCTTAATTTCCAACTGCTTAATCTGATTAGGGTCGCTGGGATCGCAGCTGTCACTGGATGAAGGCGGGGTACACCCTGAACAGCTCACCAGACCATTGCAGGGCCAACACACACACACACACACACACACACACACACACACAACCATTCACTCTTACACTCATTTCTAGGGGTAATTTGGAACAGCCAACTAGTATAATGTGCATGTTCTGGACTGTGGAAGGAAACCAGAGTACCCAGAGGAAATCCATGCAAGCACAGGGAGAAAAACAGAAATGCCTGAGCCTGGGCCTTGAACCCAGAACCGTATTGCTGCGAGGTTGGCTAACCACCTGACACCATACCAGACCTAATCTGGTACATTTCCAAAGTAAACTAGAAGATAACACTGGGAGGTAATGGGATGGATTAGAATACACACTGTATTAGAGGAATAGAGAACAGAACATGATTTAGGATATTAACAGGCAAAAGGGGGATGGGGGGGGGCGCGCTTATTTCTTTCCTGTTGACATTACTCATCCACCACATACTAAAGTATAAGGAAGTTATGTGAATATTTTTGACCTTTGGGTATGTATACGTGTGTGGGTGGGTGGGTTTGTGTGTGTGTGGGTGTGTATTGGCACCAGCATTTCTCCTGCCATGCCTGAAATTGTCTCTTATGCACATACCTTTGTGGGTGGTCTTCCCCCATCTTAAAAATCTATAGAACATTTTATTTCTATAGACAGTTTTGTCATAGCAAAGTATTCCTACTACATGCTCTGAGGCTATTCACAATCTGTAAACTTCCTGAAACAATAATCAGTTTTCATTCTGCTGCATTTTCTCTCATGTATGCATGGGGGGCAAACTGTAAGATCCGATTCCGAGGGCCAGGGGTCCTCCCATCCAAGAGAAAAAAAATTCAAAAGGGCATGGCTAAAGGAAAAGCAGAAACCAATATCCTGATATGCCACTCATCTGAAATGGAACGCAAACATGCACAAAAGGTCCAAAAAAAAAAAGTTTCACATGTACCCTGCTTACTCCAGTGGGTTCAAAACCAGAGAAGGGAGGAGGAAGCTCAGACTGCACTTGTCCTACTTTAGCTTGACTAATGAACTCAAAATGTCCTGAAACTGTCCACTAGTGGGTGAGGAGGGCAGCAGTAAACAGGAACAAGTCCCTTGGCTGGCACTGCCCGTGTGCCACTAGTGATAGATACACAACCTCATCCCTGGACACTGGGCTAGGCTTAGCACGTGTACTGAGACATGCTGAAACCAACATATTTTTCCATACTCACGTGCACAAATACACACTCGATGGTCAAATGTATTCGTTTAGCATATCTACACTAACAGTCAAAGGTTTTGGATCACCCCCATTTTTACCTCTGCCGCTCGGCAGGGGAGGTTATATATTCTCCAGCATCTGTCTGCTTGTTTGTCTGTTAGAGGAATTACACAAAAACTAGAGGGATGGGGCATGAGCCTGGCAAGAACCCAGAACATCTTGGATCGGATCAGGACCACAATCCAATTCTAGATATGTACTCAAGTCTTTTTAACCAGTATTTGATTAAGGATTTTTTTTTTAAAAATTAGGATTGTGCAAAAACTACTGATCTGTTGTTTTTTTTTTGTTTTTTTTTTATGAACTTTGGAGGAGGGGTGGGGGCTGGGCTTGGAAAGAACCCATTACATTTTGGAGGTTATCTGTGCATGGGATCATGAAATCCAGAAATTCCAAAAAAATCCCTATCTTTAACATGGGGCAAAATGTTTATCCGACGCCCATGAGAGGAAGACATTTCATTATAACTATGCCAAGTTATAATAATTCATTTGTGCCTGGCAAAAGTACCGTGAATGCTACAACAGTTATTAAAATGCACAGTTTAATGTCTCAGTGTACTCTGAAATTAAAGCATAGAACCAAAAATAAATTAGAGGTAAAAAAGAAGTGAGGGATTTGTTCTGTAACACAATTTAAAGGTCGGGTCTTTACGTGGGACATGAGTATGCTTAAATGTGTGAAATCTTACCTGCTAGGCATGTTGTAATCATTAGAACAAGAAAGCATGTAGATAACAACAAAATAAATCCAGTTTTGTTTTTTGTTTTTTTTGATCGAGCAGCATTAGCCCTCCAAAACGCAACAAAAAGATCATGGTGTGGTCACATGATCTGCTACATCAGAAACGGGTCACGTAGGTTTTTTTGCAACATGTGAGCATGTGAGCCTCGGAGTCCTTGTCAGTTTCCAGTCAATTTAACAACAACACAGTGAACCTGACATTGATAAACCTGATTTAGGGAATATTTTATATCAATCCATCGCATATGAACCCATGAGGGAAGGTTTGGGGTCATCTTCCAGTGAAGAGGATGGAAATGACAGGGAAGAGCGACTCGGAAACACTGCATGGTGAGCAACGTCTGTGATCAGATTTCAACCCCATATTGTGCAACTTAATTATGCACGTACCAACATATGTAAATATATCACGTAGCACCACTGTGTATAAATATACAGTGTATTTAAATCTACTCAAGCATCTATCAACATTAGTATCTACATAAATATGGTGTAGTACAATGTATATAGGAAACTTTTTATGATTATTATTTTAGATGCATGTATAAATGCATGGTACAGATCATTACAATCTGTTAAAGTTTGATCATCCATGAAATAATAACCAACCCTAAAGATTTCTTATTAATGCAAATGACGCTTCTGGAACATGTGAGTCGTTACGTCAAACAGGGCGGAATCAACTCTGAAACCTTTATATATATATATATATATATATATAATATATATATGTATATCTGAATCAGTGAATCGAGTCTTCTCGGAGTCGGTTCCCCGCCCGGCCGAACACTGTGGTTGTTATTCAGGGAACAAGTGTCTCACAGGGGTACAGTCCTCTCATGAGAACTTCACGCAGGCTTACTCCATCCTTGGTTTACTTGCTACAAAATGCCATTGAGCACATCTCCAATTTTCCCTTTTTTCGCGAGTGAGAACTGTTTTCATTCATACTGAACATGTTTACACTTCGGCACGAGTCCAGTGTGTGACGTTTCACGTACCCTGACTTGACCTAGTTGAGTCTGTTTGACACCTGTATGCATTAAAGAGCCGGTAAACACAAAATTGAACTCAAATATCACAGCACACACAGTTGTGATAAATGTTGGGACTGAAAGGTTTGATTTATTTAGTCACCATGAACTATTAACAACAAAAACATGACTAAATATTTTACGTAAGACTTGACCTTTAATCTAAATGTTTGACTCATCAAAGTAGCCACCTTTCACAGATGTTCCAGCTGATCACAATTGTGATATTCTTGATTCCTGATTAGGAAAATCAAGTAGCGTTCTGGAGGTTTCTTCCCAGCACAGTTGCAGAAGTTCCCACAAAAGTGTTGCACCTCATGGTTGCTTTGCTTTCACCCCTCTATCCACTTCATCCCAAACCAGCTCGATGGGGCTTAATGCCGGCCATTTCATAATTTAAAGCCTACTGTCTTGTTCTTTGTCTTGAACTGCTTAAATTTCGATAAAACTGAAAAAATGGTGGTGTTCTAAAACTTTTGATTGGCAGTGTATGTAACAGCAGTTTACTTTCTTAACACAAAGAAATAAAAGTGTAGATTTATTTAAAAATGACCTCCTTGGCCTTTGGACCTCCTGAGGGTTTTATCTATTTTGGTTTTATGGTTTCTTCTTTCTGTTTGTATTTATCTATTGTTTTAATATGTAGTTAATTGTTTTTATGTTTTAGACCTCTGTACAGACGTTTGTATCGCTTTGTATAATGGTGTTGTTTTTTAAGGTGCTTTATAAATAAAAGTGGATTGTATTGGATTGAAAATGCTATGATATTTTATTTAAATATGATAAAATAATTTGTTTTGTTGATTTCTTGATATAGCCTTCAATAATCCCTGTGCGCAGCAAATGACCTTCCAGGTTTAAATCAGTATGTTTTCTAATCCATTATTAAGTATTCTTTTAATATTTAATTCTATTCCCTAATTTACTTTAAAAACCACTTTGATTGAAGTTTAGCACTCATTTTATTTCATCACACTTTTTAGGATAGCCTAAAAGCTAATAAAAGCTAATGAGTGATGGACAAATTACCAGAATACTCTATTTTTAGCATGCCTTTCTTAACCAAAAAAGATCAGACCTCGACCTTTAAGGATATTACAATTCTCCAGTTGTACAAGTATTTAAATCTCAGTTATTTCCTCTCAGGAAGCATTTTAGGCGTCAGTCCTTTAAAAGGACAATGTCAATAGTCCACACCCATCCACGCAGTCAGCTTACAGTTTACAGTAAATGTTTATTTCATTCTAATGAATTTGAACACTTACTTATATATATAATGACATATACATTTATATTTACATATTTTAACCAAGGCAGAGCAGGTGAGCTCTGCACTTCAAGCTAATCGCGCTGTGTAGATATATATATATATATATACACACACACACACACACACACACACACACACACACATATATATATATATATATATACACACTAAATGGAATATATACTGAAAGGAAATGAAAGTAAAAAGTGTGTTAGTGTATATACACTACATGAACACCCCACAAAAAAAACAAATTTAGATATTTATGGTTTATTTTTTCGTTTTAAAGCATTTGATGCTCTAAGTGACTGTGACAAACCGTGAGACAGCTGCTTTGATTCATGCATTGTCCATTCAGAATAATAAGCAGTCATTGAATGCAGCGAATTATGACTTCGAAAATTATTCAGTCGGGGGTTGTTATTTGGCCGGATATTGGTTTGGATAACGCCATCTGACACTGAATAATTCTCCATATCAAATGAAAGTGGAATTCTATAATTGTCATTCATTCATTTATTTTCTGAACCTCTTAATCCTATTTAGGGTCGCGGGGAGGCTGGCGCCCATCTCAGCCGACTCTGGGCGACGGCAGAGCACACCCTGGACAACTCGCCCGGCCATCGCAGGGCAGAAACATGGACGGCACAGACAGTGAGAGACATGCCCGGCCTTTGATAACCCAGTGAGCTGCACTGGGGGGACAGTAGTGACATCCCGTTGATAGTGGGGCTTGAACCCCTGACCTTGAGATCAGTAATCCAGCACCCTACCACCGGGCCACCTATATTTTTTCAAAAAAAAATTTCAAAACATTTATAAAAATATACAGTCACATTACTACATTGTTTGTGCCAGTCATGCAATAATCATTCAACTTATCCCATGGCAATGATGCAATAATCCGGTTACCCGATAACAATGCAATACCAAGAATTATTTGACGGCTTTCCACCAATCAGAAATTAATGAATACTAATTTTTTTTTAATCCCGAGATAGCAGACCATCAGGCTAAATTCTTTAGTTCAGGCCGCAACTGGGTAGTATATACTAACTCAAATGATGTCTAGAAGGGCAAGCCTTTCAAAATCCTTTAGCATGTCCTGTAAAATCAAACTAAGATAAAATAACAGTGCTATAAACCTGAATAATAATTTGCCATCCATCTATTTAATTTATCGGTGTGATCAGAACTGGTGAGGTTATTTAAATTAGCTTAATATAGCACTAGCATATTAATAATTTAAGCTTCTTTTGAAAAAAAGAAAAGTTTATGCACTATATGGATAATATATAGGTTTAGACTTCCAGATACTGCTGCCTAACATGCAATATATTGTTTAATATCACTGTGAAAAAGAACTGGCTGACTGAGAGTCACTGGTAGATGATGGTTGACCCTGTCAGGAGAAAAAGAGGTCTAAGAAAGCTGTGATCCCTGTCACATCACTCTGTGCCCCAAGCCTCTCTCTCTCTTGCGCACACACACACACACACACACACACACACACACACACACACACACACACTTGTGCAGCACTCCTCTTCCTCATCATATTCATGCTGCAATCTGCAGTCCAGAGGATAATGGAGCGCTAATTAATTTCTAAATCCAGCCTATTCTCAGAGATGAGCAATGCTCATATCTCTCTTTTGATGAATATGCTGATTGCAGCCGTATTCAATTAAGACGTCCAGGAAAAAAAAAACCCATAACTGCATTCTAGTCAGTAAATCATCACACAAGTACTGCATACCAGTTGTGCTGCACATTTCTTTATCCACTGTCAGTCAGATCTAATGATTCCTTGATTTGTTTGATGCTATAAATGCCTTGGTGTAATCGATGAGTTGGGAAGAAAAGAAATCCAATTACCTTGTGCAGTTATTGTCATGGACACAACAAACCAGGAAATAACACACACATCCTTTAATGGACCCAATCCAAATTGATGGTGCATGGTTTCATGTACAGCCACAGCTGTAAGTAAAAGGAATCTCTGACACAAGGGTCCTTTCAGTACACTGGATAAAATGGACTTTACTCCAGCCAAACTGAACAGGGATAGACAACTACATTTATCTCAATCAAACTAAAGA
Source organism: Neosilurus mollespiculum (assembly GCA_030014195.1). Classification (NCBI taxonomy): domain Eukaryota; kingdom Metazoa; phylum Chordata; class Actinopteri; order Siluriformes; family Plotosidae; genus Neosilurus; species Neosilurus mollespiculum. The sequence goes on from JAQMYF010000015.1 coordinate 18,020,099, forward strand.
CCGGCCTCTATGGATGGCAAGCTTTCAACATTCCAATACTCTACACTGTATATCTTTTCTAGTCTTCTTTCCAAACTCAACGAATTCACTGCAACACAGACCGGTCAAAACATAAATTGGTGCAGAGTGACTAGATAAATCTTTATGACAACGGTCTCAGAAATGACATTGCTCACAACATTCGAGCTAACAGGGCAGGGTGAAGGAAACAGCATGTGTGTTCTAAGTGTAAAAGTTTCGAGAGCCGCACATCATTAACAATCTTCACTATGTCACATTATTTAAAAAAAATCGGCTTATAAATACGACAGGCAAAAATACTGAACAAATAATAAAGCCTAATTAGATTTTTGATTCTGATATACTGTATTAATCCCGCAAGGGAAATTATTGCCTCTGCATTTAACCCATCCAGAGTGAGCACACACACTCAGAGCAGTGGGCTGAGCCCATACACCCGGGCGCCCGGAGAGCAGTTGGGGGTTCGGTGCCTTGCTCAAGGGCACTTCGGCCGTGAAGGTGCAGGAAGGGAAAGTGCAACTCACTCCCCCCTCCACCACACATTTTGTCCTGCTGGTTCGGGAATCAAACCAGGGACCTTTAGGTTCCAAACCCACTTCCCTAACTATTAGGCCACGGTTGCCCCCAAATAAAGGGTGGCACGCTGGCGTAGTGGCTAGCACGTCCGCCTCACAGCAAGAAGGTCTTGTGTTCGAGTCCCAGGCTCAGGGGTCTTTGTGTGGTGTTTCCACGTTCTCTCCTTGCTTGTGCGGGTTTCCTCCAGGTACTCTGGTTTCCTCCGACAGTCCAAATACATGCACATTAGGCGAATGGACTGGTTCAAATTGCCCCTAGGTGTGGATGTAAGTGTGAGTGGGTGTGTGTGTGTGTTGCCCTGTGATGGTCTGATGAGCTGTTCAGGGTGTACCCTGCTTTCGCCCAGTGTCGGCTGAGATAGGTTCCAGCCTCCCCGCGACCCTAAGGGAGTGATCACACTAAAGGTGACACTAAAGACACTAAAGGTGCAATAGAAAAGCAACCGACACAAATAGCAATTCGCAGCTGTTGCTTTTCATTCTCTAATCTTTCAAGCATCATTCGTGGCAACGCATTTTGGTCACCTGGTTCATGAACTCATCACAAAAATTTCAAACATGTTTCTGCAAATGGCACAAAACGAGGAACTGACGCAGAGTAGTCTCAAACTCTTCTCAAACAGTCACATGGCGTGAGAAGGAGGCAAAGTTGTCGTTTTTGCTCACAAACTATTAGTTTTTCGTTCCCAAGGAAAAGCAACAAGTCAGAGACTTCCACATGGAAAGTTGCTGGCATCCGCCATATTCTGTATATTTTGTCATCACACGTATTTTATTCACATTTTGTTTACGCTAATAACGCACAAATAAAAAGCTAATGATTTGAAAACAAAAAAGCAAACAAAACGCGACTGATTTATGGCAGGAAATTCGCTTTCTTTTTTCACCAAACATCCACAAACCAATCACAAATTACTAGCAAATCGGTCGCAAATTGTCGGATTACGTTTACAAGATATACGTATTTATGCTGCAAAATATTCACTTGCATCTGGAGTCGTAAAACATCTTAATGCAAATTTCAAAATTCACAAAAAAATCAATTCGATCAGTCACCCTTTAATAGATTAAGTGGGTCGGCAAATGAGTAAGTAAGAATGCGTCTAATAAAGCCTCCATACACTAATTCGCAGTCCTTTCTAATCACTAGAGTAAACCACGGTGTGAACAGGCCACATCTCGCTCTACAATAGTTCAGTAAAACTTGAATCACGGCAAATTCTTGCATGTGATCATCAGACTGGTGCACAGACTGTGAGATATGGGTCTGAGATCACAGCAGGTTCAGCTTGCTCATGGCTGTGGGGTTTGAACCAGTATCCAGCACAGGCATTCACACATATCTCAGGTTGTTTGCAGCATCACTGAGCACTAATTTTGTGTCAGCACTGGCATAGAAGAGATGTCTCATTTGAGCTGAGAGCAAACAGTGAGTCATCATGCAAGTGGCGACATACACATGCAGTAGCTTGAAAAAAGAAACGTCAAAGGAGTGCAAAGAAAAGAGATATGAAAGACTAAGCAGGGGTGGAATTTAACACTGGTCCGCTGGCTGGTGGCGAGTGAAAAATCTGTAGGGCGAGTGAAATTAGCTAGCAAGTCGTTCTGCTGGCAACCTGACAAATCCAATAAGCAAAGAAGATCTAGTGTTCCTGACCCACTAAATGAAGGAGGACTAGTCGTTTCATAATTTTACTAGTCCTGTTGGCCAGTAGCTTAGTTTTGCTAAATTCCACCCCTGCTAAGAACATGTCCAGAACAGATATGCCTACTTATTTAAGCCTACTTATTTTTAAAGAGCTTCTATTAGCCTTCCATTCTCCTATAAACCACCTATGGGCCACTGTCACAACAACGGATCTGATAATGAATGGCAGCATTTCGTCTGCAACTTTAAACATTGCTAAGTTTCTAAAGCGCATGGATTACAGTGAATCTGGACTGATTAACAGTTATTCCACGAAATCAAGTCCCACTTGATCTGATAGAGTATGAGGCATATAGCGCCGAGTCTGCCCAAAGTGACCCAATAAATCCTCTTGAATTTCAAAGGTAAATTAAAAAAATCGTTAATCAAAGTATTATTTTCACACATGAAACTTCATTCCATGCAGTTTTTATTCATCATGATTGAAAGATGATCCTCTAAACGGTGGCCGTCATCGTCTATACACTCTTAGAGGTGATTTCTGAGGGCTGCCGTGCCGAGGTGTTCAAGTTGGGGTTGGGCCACCAACAGACCTCAACTCCGCCTCTCCTGCATCACAAAGTTTCATGTGTGCCAATAATATCTGGATTCATTTTAACCTTCTTTTCATTTACCTTTGAAATGTGGGAGGTTTTTTTGGGTCACCCTGTATTTCTGAATTGCTCATTCCATAATCTGCTTTACCACTCTGGTTATTCACCATCATAACCTGTAGGTTTATTCTAATATAATTATTTACAGGTATTAAATGTACTTTATCTTCTTTTAGAAGAGAACTGCAACTCATACAGCCCTTATCCATGAAGACATATTATTACATTGATACAAATGAGCAGTTGATGGGTAAGGGCCCAGCAGTGGCATCTTGGCAGTGCTGGGATTTGAACTTATGAACTTCCAATCAATAGTCCTAACCACTGTGCTACTATCTTATATAGAGATATATAAAGGCTTAGTGAGCTATGGCTAAAGTGGAAAAACTTGTTCTGCACAGAGCCCTGTTCTCAAACCCCCTGAAAGCATTTGAAACTCCTTTCTATTTGACATTACCTGTCCTCTCTAATGCTCTTATGGCTAAACAGACAAAGCCATATATATAGTACAGAGGGTGTCCACTTTGGAACAGAGAGCTCAAAGAGAACAAATTGGCGTGATAATCAGATACCCACATACTGTATCTCAGGCCATACTGTGTACAAATATTCAGTTATCTGGTAACACATTGGTAACAACAGGTCGAATTCATTTCCGGTGGGGGTTGGGGTCCACCAAGGCTGTCCTTTTTCACCGGTTCTGTTCATAATTTTTATGGACAGAATTTCTAGGTGCAGCCAAGGTGTTGAGGGGTTCTGGTTTGGTGGCCATAGGATCTCATCTCTGGTTTTTGCAGATGACGTTGTCCTTTTGGCTTCATCGAGCCGGGACCGGAGTAGAACCGCTGCTTCTCCGGAGCTAGTTGAGGTGGCTCGGGCATCTGATTAGAATGCCTTCCAAACGCATTCCTGGTGTGGTGTTTCAGGCATGTCCAACCGGGAAGAGACCTCGGGGTCGACCCAAAACATGCTGGAGGGACTATGTCTCTTGGCTGGTCTGGGAACGCCTCGGTGTCCCCCCGGGAAGAGCTGGAGAAAGTGGCTGGGGAGAGGGACGTCTGGACCTCACTGCTTAGGCTTAAAATTTTCACTGGACAACGGATGTTTGATCTGTTCACTGAAATCGAGAGGGTAGAAACCCATGCTTGTGACACTCAGCTGAGTTTGAGTAATCAGACTCTTTGAAATGCTGGCTCAGACAGTTGTGCTGCTCGTCCTTATGCCAGTGAATAGCTGAAAGCCTTTCACTCTCACATGCACATTAGTGAGAAATAAATCAAAGCCAAGGATTTGGCTTGCATTATGTATTGTGCGTCACCAAAAAAGTGTTGCAATAGTTTGTGTGTCAAATTTTTTGAGAAGCTCAGCCATTAATGAGATGTAGGTGTAGCCACAAAAAAAAAATAATAATAATAAATAAATAATAAGTTTAAAAAAATTTACAAACTGATGGAAATGTAAATGCAGCTTGCCATAAAATTATTATAGCTTAGTTTTATATTTTTAAGCGTGACAGTGGCACGTGAGCTCAGTGTAAAAGCGTCTATGTCGGACATCGAGCAGCGTGAGTGGAGTAGCTAACTGCTGTTCTAGAACTAACAGATAACTTGAAAAAGACTTTAAAAAGATGTACAATTTTATTTAAATAAATGAACCATGGCAGCATCTTTTTAAAATCATTCAGAGTTTTAGTACTAGTGGAGCAGATAAGCCAAACAATCATTCATTTGATGATACAAGCATAAAATTTGGCAGAAATACTCATTGTTGGGTAGACTTAAAAGATTTACTGACTTGGGAACAGTTCCCGCCGAAGCTAATCTGCTTTAAAAAAGCTCCATGGTATTGCTACATATTTGTCCATAAAGCTTGATTGTTATGACTATTTATAGTCGTTTGTTCATAGAAATACTGAAAAAACATGATAGGTATATTAACTATGTCACTCACGTCTATGTCTACGTCTGAGTATATTAACTCAAGAACTATAAAGTGTTTTACTGTGAGCAAAGTTTGTGAACCTCTAGGATTAGCAGGTAATTTGAAGGTGAAATTAGACTCAGGTGTTTTCAGTCACTGGGATGATAATCAGATGTGAGTGGACACCCTGTTTAATTTAAAGAACACAAATCTATCAAAGTGTAACACATGTTTATGGAAGTGTATCATGCTCATCAGGCTGGAAAAGGTTACAAAACCATGTCTAAAGGGTTTGGACTCCACCAATCCACAGTAAGACAGACTGTGTAGGAATGGAGGAAATTTAAGATCATTGTTACCCTCTCCAGGAGTGAACAACCATCTAAGATCACTCCAAGAGAAAGGTGTGTAATCAGCAAGATCAACAAGGTCACAAAGGACCCCAGGCTAACTTCTAAGCAACTGAAGGCCTCTCTCGCATTGGCTAATGTTAATGGTCATGAGTCCACCATCAGAAGAACCCTGAACAACAATGGCGTGCATGGAAGGGTTGCAAGAAGAAAGCCACTGCTCTCCAAAAAGAACATTGCTGCTCGTCTGCAGTTTGTAAAGATCACATGGACAAACCAGAAGGCTTTTGGAAAAATGTCTTGTGGACAGATGGGACCGAAATAGAACTTTTTGGTTTAAATGAGAAGAGTTATGTTTGGAGAAAGGAAATCACTGAATTCCAGCACAAAGAACCTTATCCCATCTGTGAAATATTATTGTGGTAGTATCAGGGTTTTGGCTTGTTTTGCTGCATCTGGACCAGGATGGCTTTCCATCATTGATGGAACAATGAATTCTGAAATTATACCAGCAAACACTAAAGGAAAATGTCAGGACATCTGTCCATGATCTGAATCTCAAGAGAAAGTGGATCATGCAGCAAGACAACGATCCTAAGCACACAAGTCGTTCTACCAAAGAATGGTTAAAGAAGAATAAAGTTCAGCTTTGGAATGGCCAAGTCAAAGTCCTGACCTTAATCTAATTGAGATGTTGTGGAAGGACCTGAAGCGAGCAGTTTTTGTGAGGAAATCCACCAACATCCCAGAGTTGAAGCTGTTCTGTAGGGCTAAAATTCCTCCTTTTTTGGTGCGCTGGTAGCCATCTTGAAAAAATGGGGACATATTGGAATTTTTGATGGCAAGCACTTTTTTATCAAGTGTGTCTTAGTGACTTACAAAGTATATTCATAGCAAATGTTATGACTGTATCATCAACTGAATGATTCTGGCCAAAAATCACATTTAGCTGCTCCACTATATATAATATACCGAATCACAATAAAAGCAAACCAAAATGAGCTTGATGCCTATTTTTCCATTTTTAAAGCATGACAATAGTTACGTTTTAAATCGTCATATTTTTTGAATAAATCGTCAAAGTTTGAATAAAGTACTTTTATTACCTTGCAAAACACAAACATTACATTATTAAGCTTTCTTCACATTTTTTGGGAAAGCTGTTTGTTGAATGTCTAGGATTTCAGGACCGGTCACTGTGACAGAACTCTACTAGTTTTCCTCCCACATTAATAAACAGGAAGTATAAAAAGGTTCAGTGGTGATAGAATAACTAATGTTAATGGTGCCATCTGTAAGAATTGGCCACCTGGTGAATTCATAGCGGAGTTCCATACTTGTCAAAGCCATGAGCGATCGATTCTGTTCTCACGCCCGTGCTCACGTGCCCACACAGGCAACCCAACATGCATACGTTTCACCGCCGTTGCAAGTGCACTTGCACTTCGCAAAAATTGTTTTTGTCAAGACAGTGTTTTCTTCTTCTTGAGGAGAAATGTTTTCAAATACAATTGAAAAGACAGTAAGTTACATTACAGCTCCTTCTTTACTGAAAATAAACGCAGACATTTTCGGAACTCCGCTTTTAGACAGCACCTACATATTGACATTACTGGCCCAGTGTCGCCTAAGATAGCCTCTCCACGACCCTAGTAGGGGTAAATGGGTCTGCAAATGAGTCAGTGAGTGAGTGAATGTTTTTGAAAGTGTTCTGTTTTGTTTGGGTTAATAATTAGGCCAAACAGAGGAGTCCCACCTTATGTTGGCCGGTATGCCTGTGCTCTCACATTTCGCTGGCTCTAGTGATTAGCAGATTGTGCACCCAGCCAGTGCAAAACTGTTCATGAGCGTCTAGGCATTTGGAACTTTTAAACTTGCACAAAGTCCATCTAGTCAGTAATAAAATGAGATGTTTATAATTTTAGTGGAACGAGTGCATTGAGGTCTATAATCCAGTCTCTGGCTGTTGTTTATCATGCTTACTTTATCCAAATACCATTGCTTTGCATTGCAGTTCAATTTCTCCCAGTAGGGTTCTTCCTTGTTTCCAGTCTCCAAAAATACAACATACCAGAATACAAAAAAGTGACAGTATATTCCCTTCTTGGAGCCTGGTTTCCAGGTGTTTCTGCTGTGTTTTAAAATAATTTATTTGTTTCTCTCTTTAGCTTTTGGTGGGCTGAAAAAAGATTTCTTACTGATCAAATTTCTTAACAAATTTATGACACCACCTTTCATGAATGAAATACAAATATTTCTTGAAAGGTTATGACATTTGGCATTTTAATTGTTTTTTGTTAGCAGAAGGAAGAAATTTGAACAAATGACTTAAATGTAAAATATAAAACTCAGCAGAAAACTCAGGACCACGTTTGGCCTTCCTTGGCTTTTCATAACAGACAGTGTTCTTCCTGGCATCATTTTTACATAACAATCCACAGTTTCTGTAGCAATGTGTTCCATATTGCTTGTAACAGTTTCTCAAAGACTGTCTTTAAAGGAAAACTTAATGTGATTAATTTGTTAGTTAATCAAATCCAATATCTGCTTATGTGGATTCAATTCTGAAATCTTGGCCAGTCCAATTCATCGTTTTCACTCATCCAGATTGCTGTTTCTTGTTCAAATAATCGCTGCACAACTGATATGAATGTTTCCTGATATATATGAACCCACAGCCAAAAACAATTTGGATTTCTCTCAATTGTAGCAGGTGGCCTAATCAATTTGTTCAGGATTGTATTTGTACAGTCAATCAGACAACAGCGTTTTTTATAGCTTTCACAGAATTCAAGCTAAACACTAAGAAAAGTAAAAAATAATAATTATCGGGGGAAAACAAAACAAAACGTGGACATCACGTGCATTTATGATGACTTCTTCTCTCAATTTAGAATGAGATCAGAATTGGATGCTATGCTGACTCGTTATCACCTCCTGAGGTACAATGCGGTATTGCAATATGGACAGTCTGTCATGTCTCAGGGCCAACTTCAGTAAATACATCAGCAACATACATTTAAGCTTCCAAAGGGGCAGTGGTGGGTGAGTGGTTAAGGCTGTGGGTTACTTATCCGAAGGTAAGGGGTTCAATCCCCAGTACCACCATGCTGCCACTGTTTGGCCCTTGAGCAAGGCCCTCAACCCTTAATTACTCAGACGTATAAAAAGGATAAATGTAAGTCGCTCTGAATATGAGTGCCTGCCAGGTGCCATAAATGTAAATACCATAAAGCCCATTATTTTTTTAATATGCTTTTTTATCCTTTTCATATTTTTTAATGGCTTAAACTAAAATTCCCACAAATTCTTACACATAGCACCATTAAAAAAATAATTATCCTTATGTTATGGCCTACAAAGGCTCACAAAAATGCTAATGTAGCCTAGGCAAACCTAGAAGAAAATATATTTTTAAGTAGCTGTAGCATTTTTTCATGCTGAGAAACAAACATACAAAAAAGAACCTTTAATAAAAACAATATTTAATAAAACCTACTGAAGCAGATAATTAAAGAAAAAAGCCAGCCTTGCTATAACACAAAGAGAGACATTACACTATCCTGAAACACCATCTGTACACTTCAGCAGAAATATTGATCTTATAAAGCTTTGGATTATATAAAAGTAAAGCATCGCTTCAATGTCTGAAGAAAAAAAAAAAAAAAAAAACGCAGCATGCAGACACTTACAGATTTGGAGCAATATAGAAAAGTGGCTTATTAATCATTACAATAAATCTTTTCACATCTATAATTAATTAGTGCTTGCAACACATGATTTCCAACAGATCTGATTAAATGCTGCAAATTAAGCATAATTATTTAATGACCCCTTATTCTCTAATGACAAAGTAAATTATTTATTATTTTAATGCAAGTACCTTTATGCTGTACAAATTCTATTTTTTTTCCTGCAGTGACGTCATATGTTCCTATCGATCATTTAATAAATCTCATCAGGTGAAAACGGTCTCAGTTCAGCTGCTACGCTGGTGCGGCACGGTGGCGTATTGGTTAGCTACACAGTAAGAAGGCCTTGGGTTCGGGTACTGGGCTCGGCAAGGGTGTTTCTTTGTGGAGTTAGCATGATCTCTCTGTGCTTCTGTGGGTTTCCTCAGGGTACTCCAGTTTCCTCCCACAGTGCAAAAACATGCACATTAGGCTAACTGGCTGTTCCAAAATTTCCCCTGGGTGTGTTGGCCCTGCAATGGACTGACTAGCTGTTCAGGGTGTACCCCACCTTCGCCCGGAGACGGCTGAGAAAGGCTCCAGCATCTCTGCAACCCTGATAGGATTAAATGGTTCAGCAAATGAGTGAGTGAGATGATGAACTTCTACACTTGTGAACAGTGCTGGAAATTTCATGCCCCTCACAGACAGGACAGTATATCTGTTTGGGGTTCAAGTTGTTCTAAAACAAACTAGATGAAACCAATTATTCCTGCCAGTGTCTGCTAAAATATTTACATGGGTACTTTTTCCTGTTGTGAAATAAACCACAATGTTTTATCCCACAGAAAAGCACACATCCTCTCTGGCTGAGCGCTGCCTGCTACAAGCTTGAACTAACAACTCCAATAATAGACAGTGGCTGGGAGGCTGCTTAATAATACATCAATCTCTCTGTCTTTTCCCAAGATTTAATCCATCTCCCAGACACACTTTGCCACCTGTAGCCAAGCATAGCTGAGTGATCAGCTACTGAAACATCTGATATAGGCTTGAAGAGCATGTGCTCTACAGAGGATCTTAACCGCCAATTAATCAATCTCGTTTAACTAAAAACAACATCAGAACAAAAACGCTTCATGGGTACCACTGAGCTTGTCATTCCTAAAGTAATGAAATTAGTGCGCCTAAAATCTGATTTAAAACTAAATCATCCTAAACAACATTCATTCATTCATTCATTCATTCTCTGAACCGCTTATTCCTAATTAGGGTCGCGGGGAGGCTGGCGCCCATCTCAGC
>JAQMYF010000015.1:18038122-18054256 GCA_030014195.1 Neosilurus mollespiculum
GAGAGAGAGAGAGAGAGAGAGAGAGAGAGAGAGAGAGAGAGAGAGAGAGAGAGAGAGAGAGCGAGAGAGCGAGAGAGCGAGAGAGCGGGCATGTGCAGAACACCAACTCGCATGCACCTTCCACTAATATCTAAATACCCCACAGCCAGCCTGCAGTCAGCCTAGTGTACTGGGACGTAATATTTCTGTTGCCTATTTTGAGCCGCAAGTCATTACACTGACAAAGTTATTAAACCTTAACCGGAGTACAGCGTCAGCATAGGAATACAAGAGATGTGGCATGATTACACAGAAGATGGCATTTTTAAATGACAGCATAGACTAGGTGGTAGGAAAAAAATGCACTTAACATTCATCCCTAAAGAACTACTTAATCAACTGGTATGCCACTTCATTAAAAAAAATGCAAGTGCTCTCCAACTTGCCTGCTGCCTAATATTTTCACACAAGCACCCACACACGCTTGGCATCGCACCTGATGATGCCTCAGGACTAAGCCCAGATGGAGCACTGTGTTCTGTGTTAATGATAGGCTTACTAGTGCACACTTTTGCTCTTAAAAAGCACATCCATCTCGCAATAAACACAGTGCGTATTATTATAACACACACCCGCAGCCCTCCTTCAAGTCGCATTGCTGATGCTTTCACCATCAACTCAATAAGCATTTAAAAGCACACGTCACGATTATAATGGCTTCTCAAGTCATCAAGTTTCTTTCCTTCCCCACTCCCATCTTCCAAGAGACTCACCTTCCCACTCTCCTGCCTGAGAAAAAAAAAGTGAAAGAAAGTCAAAGATAAAAACTAAGAAAAAGACAGAGGCAGACAGATCCTCGCCAGCTGATGGCATGCTGGATGAGACAAGATGGATACAGCCATGGGGCCAAAGCTATGGGACCTAAGGAAGAGGAGCGGCTGCTGGGAGCCCACGCACCTTCCTGAAGGATGCTGTCTCATTAGCTGCTACCGCCTGTCTGCTGTCTGGCCATACTCCAATGTACTTATCCAAATCATAGTGGCACAGATCAGCACTTCATTATTGCATGAGACGCACTTGAAAACGTTCACTCGCTTGCCACAGCATGCAAGAGCTCCCAGGAATGGCAATCATGACAGGCAGAAAGTAAAAGAAAACACAAAAGCAATTCGGATACGCTGAATTTGTAAATCAATTCTGTCAATTTTATTCATTTATTCACTCTCCGATTAAACCTACTAGGGTCGCAGAGATGCTCCCTCTCACGGAGACGCTGGGCAAATCCTGAACAGTCCGGCCAACACACACACCCCTAAGGGCAATTTTGGAACAGGCAATTATCCTTTCCTCCTGTGGGAGGAAACTGAAGTAGCCGCAGAAACTCACACAGAAACGTCCTCACCGAGCTCGGGATTCGAACCCAGGACCTTTTTGCTTTAAGGTAAACGCTACACCACTGTGCCGCCAATTCTCACTTACTCACACACTCATTTGCCAAACCACTTAATGCCCTATAAGGGTCGAGGAGACAGTGAGCGAAGGCGGGGTACATCCTGAACAGCTCGGAAGACCACCACAGGGCAACAGACACAAAACCATTCACACTCACATTCACACCCAGGGGCAATTTGGAACAGCCAGTTAGCCTAATGTGCATGTCTTTGGACTGTGGGAGGAAACCGGAGTACATGAAGAACATGGGGGCACAATAAGATACCTTGTATCTCAGCTAATCTGGACTACAATCATCCATGACCTGCACTTCTGCCCGCAGGGGCAAATTCCTCTTAAAAATATTATTTAAAGAAAATTTATTTCTGAATTACAACTAAACCATAACCTGTTTCCAATTTCTACATGCGCATGAGATTTGCGTACATCAATAAAAAAAAAGTGGATCAAAGCATATGCGGCCTTCTGCTTTCCTGTAGCTAGCTCCTCCTCTTGAATAAATATGTGGCTTTCATCTTCCCGATTCGGCTGCTTTGGGCAGAGAGTTGCCATTCTTATGCTTCTGTCTGCATGGATTATCATTCAATATTTTTTTACACCCACACAGGGGAAGTATACAGTATACACTCACGTCTCTGTGTTTGAACTGGCGCTTCTGGGGGATTAAATACAAAATAAATGTGAGGCTGGCTTTAAGCGTTTAAACTGAAGATGACGGTTCTGTGAAGGACAAATCAAGAACTCCATCAAACGTCATGAGATATGGTATAAAAAAGGCCACACTTCATGCTATCATTTCATAAGTACCATTACAGCATATAAAAGCCCGGACTATACGCACACCAATAGAGCAGGAAGGGAGATCCACATAGAGTAAGACAGACTGATACCACTAAAGCTTGGCAGGCAGGAATTGGACCGGCTGAGTAAAAAAGACAAGATGTAGAGGTCTTGAAAGAGCAGGCGAGAATCCAGAAGCATCAGTGAGGGAGTAACAGTGTCCAGCTCTCTGAGCCATGGTTGTATGCCATGCTTTGTATAAAGCACCACATGGTTGTGGCAAGAACTCGCACGACTGCCTGCGAGACGAGGAAGGAACAGGAGCACCGGGGCTGGCGCAAGCTTGAGTCTGGACGTGAAAGCGCACACGACGTATCCTTGGAGTAGGATTGGTGAACAGCCCACTCACACATCCACGACATGATGAGCATGGCCAGGGGACAGCACAGGTGAATTCCTAAAGCCCACGAAACAAACCCGAACAGATTTACTGAGAAAACTGAGTCGGAGCATGTATGATTGTTACCTTGGAACTAAAGCTTATTTTTCTGGTGCCGTATTGGATGAAGTGAGGAGCAGTAATAAATCCAGCACAACAGTCTGCCACTTTGATACACCTACAATACGGTTATGACTAACAGCATGATAAAACGGCCTGCGTTTTACTCTGTACACGTACTCTGATTTTATAACCTCGATTCAGCTGTGTGTGTGTACATGTAAAATAAGATGCTACATTACAGGATGATCACGTGCTGCTTTATAAACTAGGACTTCTGATGCAGCAATATACCCAACTAGCCGATCTGTATACTCTTCTCAACAACATATTACAATATTCATCATTTTTATATTGACTTTTTTAAATTTTATCTATTACATCAGACAAACATTTCTGACTTCAAGCATTTTCTAAAACCTCCCTCCCCCTCTTTTTGGTTTAAGACCAATGTGTGTGTTTAAGGAAGGTGGTCTACATATTTTATAAAGACACATGTATCCAAGACAAATCTGACAATTTCAGAGCTATGAAATACACAAAGGAAACTTACATAAGATTAACGGTGTACGCAAAAAAAAAAAAAAAAAAAAAAAAAAAAAAAAAAAAAAATCAACTTAAGTCTCTGAATACTTAGAACTTTCACAGCATGAAACCTGACGAAACTTTTGGAATCAAATTGCTGATAAAGTTGCCATCTCTCAAACTCATCCCATTTAACACTACATAGTTTTATTTAATTATATGTTACAGTTAAACTACTAGTTTGCATGCTCTCCCTTTGATTGTGTCCGTTTCCTCCAGGTACATCGGTTTCCTCCCGCATTCCAAAGGCATGCACATTAGGCTTACTGTCTATTCCAAATTGCCCCAAGGTGTGCGAGTGTGAATGGTTGATGCCATGTGATGGTCTTACGAGCTGTTCAGGGTGTACCCCACCTTCGCCCAGTGTCGGCTGAGGCTTCCTTATTGGATTTGTATATGTGTGTCTGTGTGTGTGTGTGTGTGTGTGTGTATGTGTGTGGTTGTACATACATATGTATCATAGCATTTTTAATGAAATTGTTGTTATTACCCACTTCCTCGGAAGCTACGTCAATCGGCAAAACCAGACAGGTGCTCCCCCCTTTTTGTCCGTTAAATCGAGGGTCAAGTGTGTAAGTTTGGGTTACCTGTACTGTTCATAATCATAGCTCTCAGTCCAGATCACTATTTATGACCATTTGCAATCCCCTCAAGCCCACTGCATCACCTATTCACTGTACTGCTGAGCTCTTGTCAAACATTTCGAAAATTGACTTCAGCATCCACCAACATTTCATGGCTGCACCCCTGTACTGTCTTATGGCAATTTGTTCAGCAGCTCCTGTGCTGTAGATTCCATCTCTGCCCAAGAAATCTGTACTAAATCTAGCCTTTCATTCGGTGAGCTCATCTCTATTCCTCCCTTCAATCTCAAAGCTTGTTCTTCTGTCCTCTCCACTCCTGCTGTTTGATTGATATGTGCATGGCTGCTGTTACACCCGTTCTGAAGAAACCTGGCCTCGACACAACTTCTCTTGCCAATTTTGAGTGATGGAAGAAGTGCTCCTACTGTGTGCCTGTGCTGGGCCTCTGAATTTCCCTATTTCTTTTTAGACTTTAAATGCCTTTTTAACCAAACAGTTCATTACTTTATGAAAACATTAATCATCTACCTCACCTGTCAATCAAGAGTAGCCTCAAGGCTCAGTTTACGCTACTAGAGTAAACGTCGGCTTGTAAGTCATAATTATACCACAGGCCACTAAGTCATAATTGAGATAATGTCATAATTATGTATGTGAGTCATAAATATGACTTACCATTTCATACCCATGACTTACTAACTCGTAATTATAATACAGCATCTCATAATTACAGCTAAGTATCTCAAAATTATGACTAGCCCAGAATTATGGTTAAGCATCATACAATTACGACTTAGCTAGCTCCAAATTATGAATTATCATTCAACTCTTGACAATTCAACTGTAAATTAATGGAAATTTCTTTAATTATTACTCGTAGGCCCCAATAGCAGCAAATCTATCTGCTGACATTCATGGTTCATCTTAAATCTGCACAAGGTCGTCAGGAATCTCCTGGAAAGTGACCCCACTTTCATTTAAACCTCACAATACATTTCCCATTAAATTTGCCCTTTCTTAAAATATCAGTGATGCTTAACATTTGTTTATGAGCTCTTGAATTGATTACTGCAATGCGCTGCTTTATTGGTGTATCAGCTAAAAACCTCAACGAACTTCAATATGTTCAATATTCAACTGCATGAGTATAAACACACACCAGGCCATCTGGTCATATCCCACCTGTGCTGTATCAGTTGCACTGAATACCATTATCATCCTGTATTCAGTACAACCAACGTTCTATTACTTTCCAAGCCCTTCACAGTCTTGCACCTGACTCTCTTTCTTTTACATTCAATCTCACTCCCTCACATCCTCTGGCAGCAGACTGTGACTCCATACACCAGGCTTTGATCAGAGGGCGTGAGGTCGTTTAGTGTCATGGCCTGTCCTAATTGCTCTGTGACTGCACTTCGATTGCATATTATCAATAATATTTCTTACTTTTTCTCTGTCATAAAGCTATTTCCTCCCTAATACATCGTTAGACTGCACGCTTTGTAATGCGAGCCTGTGTAGAAGAAAGGTGGTTATAAACTTAACACCGGAATAATTAAAAACACTGTCATAAAATCATTTTTAAATGTCCTGCACTGCCAGTCCTGTTAATCCAAAACATGTCCTCTTTACCTCTGTTCACAATGACGATGCTTCACACTGAAAAAATTAATTAAAGAGGGTCACGAGAAACTATTTACATACAGATTTAGGCACTGCCCAAAAGCGGACATCCCCATGAAATTTATCTGCGCCATGTTTCTTTTCCATTTATAATAAGTTAATTATTCTAATGATGCTTAAAAGTTTAAGCCATGATTTCCGATGGAAAAAATCAGTAGAAGCATTTCCAGAAATACTTTTTAAAATGATTTTAATTGATTGTCATTTGGATGTTGTTTAGTTAACAAAAACCTTAAAAGTTTTCAAAAAATAAAAGTATACATTCTTGGATATTGGCATGCGCCAAGTTCCTACCAAAAAGTGAAAAGCGAATCAAAGTCACAGTGTATAACAGCTAGTCGGCATCACGAAGCTGTACTCGACGGACGGACAAATGTACAAGCCATCCAAAATCATGTCTATGGAAACGTAAGTATGATGTTCCATCAGCCCATGCAGAAACTCCACTACAAGGCTCTGTTAGCTTATGAGAGCAATAAAAATCCTTGTTCCAAATGTGAAAATGTGAATGCAGATTAGCCCAGCTGGAGAAGAGTAAAGATGCCAGAGATCCAATGGGCGGCACTAGCATAGGTTAGGTCTCTGCCACCACCACCGGCGAGGTATTAAATCAGGCTGATGCATGAAATCATATAAAAATTATGATTTAAGAGCTGATAGGTGGACTGCACATGCGCTCATTTACCCAGGAATGTCCTTTAAAGGGTGTCTGCACTGATAGGACAAACTTTCCTATATGCAGTAGGGAAGAAGGGAAAAAAAACCCCCGAAAAACATTTTTATCTCTCTAATTGAAATTCTGTTCATGTGAGATTTGCCACAGAGTAAAGCTTTCTGTGCTTAAACAGTGCTCCAAGCATAATCTCTGCAGTTCCATTCAAAAGATCAGACAGGGCTCAGCTTCAGTTTTTAAGTGCAAAGACCTCCTCAGTGCCCAGGGTCTTAAAAACAAGATAAATAATTAAAAGCTTCAAAACACTTTAGAGTCAGTGAGGCAGGTTGAAACAAAAGCAGAATGAAAAAGTTGCTTAGCACGATGAACAAAAAGGTCTCAAACACAGCACAGATGAACATGTCCAAAGCTATTCCATCAACAGGTTTCTTGAAGCAACAAAGATGATCATCGATCGATTCCCTCCCACCACCTCCAGCTAGTATAGATTGAACTGTCGAGGCCATAATCAGGACAATTCGTTTGAGCTGGAAGGGGGCGTTTCATATGGGATAAATATTCAAACATTTAATGAGCTGTCACTTCTCTAAATAAGATTTATGGCTAGGAGAGAAGTTTTGTAAAAATTTGAGAAGTAATCCATAAAAAATGCATATCTCTGTCATGGCGTGAGGACCGGTTAAGTAAACGGGCCTTTAAGCATCCATCCTTTTAAACAGAGGTCCACAGGTTTAAGCCATTAAACAAAATAAAAGGACCACCAGCAGAGAAGAAGTGGAGGATTCCATTTAGGTTTACTAAATTTCTCTCAGCATGAACGATTCTCCATTTCCTCCTGAAGAAATTACGTTTCTTCTCTCACTGATCATTTCTTTCCAGATATATTTCGGGCCAAATGCTTTGTCAACTCTTCTTAGTTAAGGCAAAGAAATCACTAACTCACCAAATTAAACAATTAAAGGAAATCTGTTTGGCTGCCGAGTGGCACGTTGTCAACGTGCACTGCTATCAACTAGTCAATCACGAGTTTGAATCCAGGTCCCACATACATCCGGAGTCAGGAGTCCATGGGAGCTTATTGGCCCAGCTCTCTCAGGATTGCATACGCTCACTTCTCTGTCACAAAGCGATCACCAGCCAATCATGGGCTCATGCATACAAGGTGGGGGTAGCGCTTTCTCTCCTGAATGCGTATGCACAGCAGATCATAAAGATGCAGATGGCAGCATCACGTATCATGAAAATTTTGGTGGGTTTGCACACAAAACTCCAAATGCATGTTTATTATCTCAACCTTCCTGCCAGCACTACACAGCTAGCTAACTGCATGGCTGACCGCCAGGACTAGAAACCCCAGGCGTGTGACTCAGCTGAGGCCGCCGTGAGAGTGAAAGAGAGAGAGAGAGTTCCTTAATCTCTTAGTGCTAAAAGACTGACTTTATTATCATGTCTCAAAGTACTGATATGGAGATGGATGACAGATGGAAGGAGACTTTGTTGCGCATGTTCCGTAATCAAAACTTTCTATCCTGTTGAGAAAGCCCTTTATTCAGCAACATGACAATGTCACCTTCTACGGGGTACACGAGCCCACGGAATGGTCTGTGAGTATGATTTAAATCAGGCGTTCTCATCCCTGGTCCTGAAGGATCCTCTGTCCTGCACTTTCCCTGCTCGGTCACACCCATGTCAAGACTTGAAGAGCTGCTCATTAGCTTAATCACGTGTGTTGAGAACAAGAAAGACACTAAAATTCTCAAGGCAGGTGGTCCTTCAGGACAAGGGTTGGGAACGCCTAATGCAAATCATATTGTTCCCAATGAATTATGCCTAATTTTACAATCTTAAAATTCCCATATTGTACTCATTCAAAAAAAAAAAAATCAGTCACACTGTATGTGCTCAGCAAACTCTTTGTCACTGCTCCTGTTTTTTTTTTTTTTTTTTTTTTTTTTTTTTTTTTTTTTTTTTTTTTTAAATTAGTGAGCAAGTAATTGAAATGAAGGCATTAAAAAGACAGGGTACTTAAAGATGTGGGACATTTAACAATGCTCATATTGTTGATGTCACCAATCTTATATAACCCTTATATTATATTTTTTTACTTTTCTACTTGAATAATAATAAAAAAATTACAGTTAATCTTGATTCTATTTTTATGTCACGGAAAGTCATTATAAGCATTTCACTTACTGTGAAACTAAGAAAATTTCAGTTTGAAGATGTATAGAAACGGTTTACTTCATGACAGCCAGAAAGACCATAAGGTTTCACTACTTTAGCCCAACATGCTAGCTAGCTACCTGGAATAGCAGCATTAGTAATCATGTCAATGTGAATGGGCTGGTTAGAGTGCTATGTGTGGGCTGGAGACTCAGCTCGTCTTCCCAGCATAGCGCTCATAAACAGACTGCATGGACCAGGTATGTCTACTGCCCAGCCAAAAAGGGTCACCGTTTGAATAGCGGCTGAAATTTACTTTGAGTACCAAAATAAGATTTGTGTGTTTTTACATAATAAATTGATACACGATACTAAGTTAATTTTTCTACCAGTAAATCTACCAATTTACTTTCCAGAATTTTTATTATTATTTTTTTAAAGAGTAAAGATATTTAGTGCTAAAACATAAGCAATGATGTGTCATATTTGGCTACATGTAAAAAGCACACAATTCACTTAATTCAAAGCTTTTTCTTAGCTGGGTCATTCTGGGATTAACAGCATCATTGCTGGGACATAGAATCTCAAAAAAAGTTGTCTTTCTGGTTAGTTTTTGTTACTTATAGAATTCTTGACAGTCTTTCTCTGACAAATGATAAGGACAGATAGCTGCACAAGTTTTTATGAGACGATTTTGAACCATCTTCCGGATTGTCAAAATGTTACGGATGTTACTGTGTCAATACTTGACCTACAGTTTTCAAAGAACAGCAACAACTCCAAAGAATTCCTTCACATAAAATGTCTGATACACTTACGCTGATTGTCTACAAAAAACATTTTATTCTGCAGATATCATTAGATAAATTAATTACATTAGTTAAGCGTGATGGACGTTACCCTGTCGGTTCCCTGAATTTATTTTTTCATTACATGATACAGTGGATTTTATAACGGCTAATATACTAGAAATTGGAATCAAGTAAACATTTTACGTAATTTCATACATTTTAAGGCTTGTTTACTTTAATCTCGGCAAGAACTAAGTAAAAACAGGCGAATTTGAGATTCTATGTCACGGAAATGTTGCTGTTTATCCCAGAATGAGCCTGCTTTCAGTAGTAGCAGGAGTTAATTCGATCACACTAAATTTGGAGTCTGGAAATATTTTATTTCTGAGTGTATTCATATGATATAAACCAACATAACAATGTCACATTTCAAAACCTGAAAATACAGCTGGTTCTGAAACCACCACGTCTAATACAACATATAAATGTAATTTTTTTTTTTGTTTTTAATCGTGTGTTTTTTATATTGTCCGGTAAGTGAACTGTTACAGCAATGTTTTCAGAAGTAGCTCTACCAAATGCCATGGACACAAATTCCGAAATGTGTCGTCACGTCATCATGTCAATAGACCATCTTTTTTCTGATGGTCTCACATGCTTTGTGGATTACAGCTGGCATGTTTTGATTTCAATATTAACAAGCTGAACTGAGACACAGACCTGAGACACATCTGACACACATTCTGATCAGCTACATAGCTGGTAATGCCAATCATTTTATAACCACTATAATTGATTTTTTTGGAGAAATCTGGTTCCATGGGTCAACAGGTCATGTGGTATAAGCCTGCAAAGTTTCCTGCAATTCCTGTCAGTAATAACGGACGAGTAGGACTTTGAAATTTCGTCACTGTGATGTCATCATTCTACATCCGGGTTAAAAAGTGAAAAACCTGTCACTACAGAATTGTTGACATTGCCGCTTAGTATAATGTTGCCAAATTTCGTTCGATTCGGTCCACACATCATGAACCTAAAGGGTGAATTTCAGCCAATAAGTAAATATTTACCAGCCTATGATCGGAGTACTTCACTAAATAACATGTGGCAGCTATCAACAGTTATTTTAACCCCGACTGATGCAGGGAGTTTCTTAAACAACTATATCGATGACGTATCTCATGGTCATGGTAAAGTTGTCAGTGTTAATCAGACGGGTCAAATTACTGCCCTGTATCAAGCAAAGAAAATGACGAAGCAGATTGATGAAAATACTGGAACCGGCTTGAGAATGGCTCAAAACTTTATTAAAAGTGACAGTGGTGAACCGTCAACTCCACTGAGGAACCATGGCTTGGGAAAATAAAAAACTGAAAACAGATCATGATCAGACATCACTAAAAATTTATAAAACCAACAGCAGAACTCATGGGTATGTCTAATAGTGAAAATAAAAGCCTTTCTACATTAGAAACAGCTGTGTGCCCATAAGAAAAACAGTTTTTTGCGAGAATCAGAATTAACGGTTTCAGTTCGCTAGGGAGTATAAAGATCTGACTAATTTATTCCACTGGAATGAGTAATCACAGCAGGAAACAATGCACCAATCATGCACAGTGGCTACTGTACAAGAGGAGACGGTGTGACAGTATGTTCAAGCGTTGCTTCAGCAGTGCAATGTGGAAATACGCATAACAACTAGTTTATCCCATTAGTGGACTCTATGCAGTATTTTAACTCTCCTGACATAAAAAAAAAGATTTCAGTACAAAATGAATGCATCTCATGACAAAAATAAATGCGCGAATATGCACCATGGGGTCAGGCAGAGAACATGAACAATGTTAATATTTTTATGGGTTTTAATTCCAAACACATGGATAATTCCACTTATTATATCCCAATGAAGGGATACTGTAAGGTGGCACATACTTTTTAACCAAATATATAACACTACTACAGAAAACACAACTAAAAGCCAGTTGTAGAATGATCAAGAAAGTTCTCCTGAGGTGGCACGAGTGATTGAGCAGTTAGAGGGGAAGGAAAAGATCAACAAGGTGCTTTATATCAGCCCTATTATGAGCGAGCCATATGCTACAGACACTGAGAATGCGGTGCCTGAACAGCCGGATATGGAATGGCGATGCAATCCATCAAAACTGAGTTAAGGAAAAGCCCCTACTATCTTTAGCTTGCATCCATATCCCTAGATCTGCATTCACGATCATGACTATATTGGTGAACTGTTCAACCATGCATGCGTGTGAACGTTATTATTCAATTACCGGTGGATTTTTCAAGCCTGTGACACTATTACATTCTAACTGTCAGTATACAATGCTAAGCCATGCAGGTGCCTTTATATCTTGGAAAGAACAGTGCAAATATACAACGCACCAGCACAGTTAAACCTATCCAAAAATGGTAGAGTACAACAACGCCAGCCTCAGGGTTCATTTCAACAAACTATTGACTTTATTATTCAGCTCAATGAGCCGTCACCACATTTAGCACATAATTGATTACTTCATATTGTGTAAATTGGACGTCCCTCTTTGCAAATTCACTCCTGTTTGCCATCCAATCGATCACTGTCTTTTGGTCATTCAAACAACTATTGTGCCAAATGCAAACAAAAACACTGTGACAACATTGCGGTTTCCATTTATTACGAACAGAATACGAGATGTGAGGGATAGCAGGAACGATCGGCTCTGATAAGAATACACAATAAGCAATTCTTGAATGAGGTGAAATTTGATATGTAGAATTATTCCGATCGAGGGGCTTGCCGCTAATCTTGAAAGCCATTTCCTTGCTAGCTTTCTCTGGGAGGAGGTGGAGAAACAGAACATAGATAGCAAATAAGAGAGATAAGTTACACCCTACTGGTCGTTGCTTCTTACTCCCATATATGGCTTACAAAAGCATAAATAGTAATAAAATGAAATGAAGTTTTGACAGCTCCGGGTCACAGTGCTTGGCTGTAAATTGTACCCCCCTAGCTAAACAATATGGGGGACAGTCTATCTTATATGATATCTATGAGGAGGAACATTGGTGCATGCCAATTGTGAAATCAATATCAGTGATGGATAAGTCGACTCAAAGAAGAACACCAAGAACTAGCTGGTGGTTTTCCACCAATCGGCAACGAGAAATGATTTTAAATATATAACAATGGTTTTTATTTACGAAGATGTTACTCAGGCTGTTGCTAGGGAAAGAATTCAAGGCTGGGCAGATGTCTCTACCTGTCTAGCTATCTATCTAGGTCGGATTCTTGTTCAGGCACCTGCCTCAACTTTTTGCTTACCCTTAATAAAGGTGTTTCTGTGGAGACAGAGATAGCACGTCTCTATTAACGTCCGAAAGATATCACGGATACACAGTGGGCGAGTATTTATGAAACATTTCAGTGGAAGTGTTTTAAGGGTCATTTTCGGCCTCGGAAGTCTCTCTTAGTGCACATGCGAGCATTACTTCACACGATCATGACATGAAAAGAAAAAGTTCAAGATGCTGTGGTCTGAGCATCGACACTAAGTACTAGCATTCCGTCCAATTAATTATCAGTTCAGGTCTAAGGGGAAATCTTCTGAAGAGTAGTGTCATGCTTCACAGGTGACACAGAAGATTATATTGACCTGAAAACTGTGGACAAGATGAAAATTGACGATCTGGCATGTGTGGATTGGACTGGAGTCTGGCCATCTGGCCAGTGATCTTTGACACGTTGAGTAGTCTTTGCTGTGGCTGCTGAATACGGGTGTGGCTGGTGCCTATAAATATGACCGGTCCATTCTTTTTACTGCTCTATGGCACAAGTGAGGACATGAAACCCATGCTTGCTTCCAGCTTTAGCTAATTAGCTCAATAGGAAAGAGGAGGGGTGCTCCAGAAAAAAAAAATAGAGAACTGAGGATAAAGAGGAAAAATAGTCATGACCTCCTCAAGTCAAAGCAGCCTTAGAAATAGCTGACCTACTTGTAGACACAGTTTCTGATGTCTGTGTGTCCTCAATGAAGTAACCTATATAGCCATGCAGTCTACATAGTGTGCAGTGTGGAAAGGCACCTCCTCTCCTGCAAAGCATGAGAACTGATGAGGGTGTGGATACCGGCTAGATCGCGCGAGGGTCTCGTATATGTGAGTCGTACAGTAAGATTTCACTCCTCGGATCACCTCTGGTTCATACGAGATGAACGGAAGACGAGCCACATTTTTATCCGCCCACTCTACTTCCACGCTCCTTCTTGACACCGCAGTGGAAAAAAAAAGGTGTTAGCTTACAATGGGAAAGAAATGCTGTTTATCTATTGCATAACTGTGCACCCCTTGTAATATCTCATCTTTCTCTGGCTTTTTTATAGAGGATATGAGAAATAAAAGCCTGATGACTTGGTGAGCCATTAATGTTGTGTTAACAGTGTGGATTGTAAACCAATTAGGGGGAAGTCATTTGAATGCGCATCAGAGAAGCACATTATCCATAATACAAGGCTACAAAATATAGAGAGGCTGGAAAGGAGCAGGGGGTTGACATGGGTCTCCATAGGGGCATGTCTGAAAGTTGATTCTGAAGAGGGGAGTAGAGTGAGGGGGGGGGGCCCAAGAAAGGAAAGAACAGATTTCAGTCCGCATTACAGTGCTGGAGGTAAAGTGTGACATGACTACCAATAGAAGAAAGAAGAAAACTAGTAGAACGTACTGCTGAGATAATGCCCATCACGGTTTTTAAAGTCAAAGCCAAACATACATACAGTACATCCTCCTAAAATATCTTTCTAAAATGTTTTCCCATGTGTGTGGCTGGAGGTTCCACACTGACGTTCTACACCGATTACGGGCTACTTGAAAAAAAGTCGAAAACCTTGTCTGATATCCTAATATCTGGAAATTATACAGCTTTGTACTTCGCCGAATGCGGCATGACGACTTTGCAAAAATGCCTCGCCGAAAGAACATCTAAGGAAATGCTGCGTCAGAGCTTTATGATTTAAATGAGTGGAAGCTTTCTGCTGAGAAAGTGTTCGATTCGGCAGCACTATCTGAACCTGAACATGCGCTGCCTGGATTACAGTCTCATTGCTTCGCTTCACCACGGCCAGATAAAATAAATAAATAAAACGGAATAAAAATAAATAAATAAATAAAATCGCACAAGCCGACCTGAATTCAATTAAAAAAAAAAAAACTGACAGTGTTCAATGAAGCCAAGACTTTAAAGAAGCCATTAAGAGTTCTATTATGGTGGGGTAATGGGTACTCACCTCTGGGGCTGGAGGATCTGTCTGGGTTGTTTTGTCAGTTTTTTGGCAAAGGGGTTTCTGTGCAGAACGAGCAGCTTCCTATAAAACACACGTACACACAGTCACACTCAATCTGCAGCCACATTACAGTCTGTCCTACATGTAATGTCAAATTAGCGGTTTAAATGTGGAAATAATAAAAGGCTTCATTCGAAAGTTCCTAGCCAGAAGCATGAATAACAGGGTGCTAAAACTAACTAGCATGTGCCCAAACCGTAAACGGACACAGGGGTGGACCTCTCATATGTATATATCCTGTCACATTTGTCCAAGATGTTAATGTGAGCAAATTCTGAGCAGCTGCCGATTCTGCGTGGCTACAGAATCGGCGTCATGGTGAATTTTTCTCAATCGTCCCCCGTTTTTTACTTAAACAAATTTACACAATAACACCAGACGCTTTTCAATGCATCTCCATTGTGCCGGCTACTTGCACCCAGAATTACAAAGAAATCCACAAAATTTTTGTGCAATTGCTATAATGAGGAAAGGTGAAGGCGGAGCTGGAGGCTTCAGTTTTTGGCAGGTGATTCCTTACAGCTTTTTACATTTACTGTATATGCGAGAGCTAATAAATGTGGCACAGAAAACAGTATTACGAATCATTTCAAAAGACCACTATATAAAATAATCCAGGCAAGTCTGGGCAATAGGCTGCCTGTTTGAACCGTGTGAATCAAAAAAAAAGATCTTCTGGCTACAGACTTTCTTAAAAACATAGCAAGACTCCAAGTATGAAGTGATGTCGTGATCCCAGTCCTGAGGCAGGTACGCTCTGAATAAGCATGCTTAGGCAGAAATATTAAACAGGCTTATGCAGCCAATAGATTTTAAATAGACTCAGTGGTGTTTTGTCTTGAGGGATTTGAGAGATTGGGTTGTTCTTGTTTGAGATGCGCAAACAGAAAAGACAGAGTGCTGCGTTTCTACAAACACACGTTTGCATGAGAAGAGACAAGGTGACCTTTCAGGACAGAAACGTAAATGTAGGAAAATGCATCTACAAAAACACGAGCATCTTCTGAACATGATGTTTATAAAGGAGAACGAACAATAATTATGAATAATTATTCCTTCATTTGCCGAACCGCTTCATCCAACTAGGGTCGTGAGGAGGCCGGAGCCTAACTCAGCCAACACTAGGCGAAGACAGGGTACGCCCTGAACAGTGCACCAGACCATTGCAGGGCAACACACCCAACCATTCACACTCACACCCATGGTCAATCTGGAACAGCCAGTTAGACACAGACTGTGGGAGTAAACCAGAGTACCTGGAGGAATATCGACACCTGTCCATCAGCAATAACAGTCTCCGGTAAACCGGACCAGTTATAGGGTCGCACCGATATCTGTGGGTCATTGTTTTTTATTTGCATTGTGTTTGCATTGCCTCACACAATGAACATTACATATATTTCTATATGATGTAAAAAGGAGTCAAAACATATGACATCAGCAGCACGGCGTCATTTCCGCTTCCTTTTCCTGTAACAGCAGCACGGCGCCATTTCCGCTTCCTTTTCCTGTAACAGCAGCACGGCGCCATTTCCGCTTCCTTTTCCTGTAACAGCAGCACAGAGTCGTTTCTGCTTCCTTTTCCTGTAACAGCAGCACAGAGTCGTTTCTG
>JAQMYF010000015.1:18054375-18071501 GCA_030014195.1 Neosilurus mollespiculum
CGTTTCTGCTTCCTTTTCCTGTAACAGCAGCACAGAGTCGTTTCTGCTTCCTTTTCCTGTAACAGCAGCACGGCGGATAACAGTCTGTGAGCAGTCGCCTTTTTTGCGCTCGCTGTCCCGGTACTTTTTACCGTCTACAAATGCCATGGTGTTCATGTCATCATGAAAAACATCAACATTGAGTGTAAGAACAAAGGAGACCGCTACCGGGCTTTTTTCCGCCGACCGCCGTGCTGCGGTTACAAGAAAAAGGAAGCGGAAATGACGTTCTCTGTCCGTCGGCTAAACGCTTGATTGCAACTTCAAGGCAAGAGAAGCCATGTTCAGAAGAACAGTTCATGTTCTTCAAAGTTCCATTCATGTTCATGACAGTTCATGTTCAGAAGAAGGTTAAAGGTTAAAGAACTGTTAATACAGACATTAGAATCTAAATACCGCAGATACAGAAGACTGAAGAAACCTCATATAGTCACTGACCAGAGAAATCTAATAATTATTAAGATTATTATTATTTTATTTA
Organism: Neosilurus mollespiculum; assembly: GCA_030014195.1. Lineage (NCBI taxonomy): Eukaryota > Metazoa > Chordata > Actinopteri > Siluriformes > Plotosidae > Neosilurus > Neosilurus mollespiculum. The sequence goes on from JAQMYF010000015.1 coordinate 18,054,896, forward strand.
TTTATTACTGATTGATTTATTTTCTTATTAAATCTTATTTTGTTTATTTATTTTTTCATTTTATTTTGTGTTAAAAAAAAAATAAAAATAAAGAGATTTGAGAAGATTGAAAATTTAAAAACAAAGCTTTTCTTGTGGAAAACCTGATGCGGCCCAGCCTCACCCAGAGTCTGCCTCCAGCGGCCCCCGGGGTAAACTGAGTTTGAGACCCCTGCTCTAGACCGTCTCTGGGCGAAGGCTGGGTACACCATGAACAGCTGGCAGGCACACCCACAACCATTCACACTCACACTCACACACCTGGGGGCAATTCAGAACAGCCAATTAGCTTAACATGCATGTCTTTGGACTGTGGGAGGAAACCAGAATACCTGGAGGAAACCTACACAAGCATGAGAAGAACATGCAAACTCCACACAAAAAAATGTCCTGGTTGAACCCGGGACTCGAACCCAGGATCTTCTTGCTATGAGGTAATTGTGCTAACCACTATGCCACCGTGCTGCCTTCTGTAACGTTCTTCTACCCAAAACCTGAATTATTCGAAAATGGCATTAGCCTGGCAGCTATTAAACCTGCACAAAAACATATCAATAATCTAGTTCGCAATGCGTAAGTAAGCAATCAATCTAATAGCAAAGTTACGGAGACAGAGTCATAAAGACTCCGCGCTGAGATTCGACGGACCATCCTTCACCGTGCTTCCATCAACAGGACAGAACAATAGCGTTTAAAATTTGATGTGCTTTTAAGAGTTCTTTTCAATCACCTCCACAAATCAATCCGACAAATATCAATTTAGCAGGTAGGAAACCATTATGACAGCCCTTTACATTATGGCTGAAGTATTATTCTTCATTTGTCCTCTCGCATTTATAGCCTCTTGACTGCCCTCTGCAGTTTTATTCAAGCCCCCTTTCTTTCGCGAACACACCTATTCATTTCCCCTCCACACACCTCGCTCATAAATTTAAGCAGGAGCTGTCATATTTCTCCTTCCAGCATCCATCCTCTCGCGCTTAGGACACAGAACAGTGTGTTTGCCGTAGTGAGTCCTAGTGAGCATATGGTCCCTGGTTCCCGTCGCAAAGAGTGACAAAATATTTTCAGTGCAAACTTGAGCTCTCTTAAGCACCTACATCACTCATAAGTACAATTTCAGGAAAGAGAAGAAGACACCAGCTAGAAATCCCCGGCGTCCATTATTTATAGACTTAGTGCCACCTAATTATGTTGTGCCAACTAAAAGGAATTAAGTAAAGCAAGCATGAAGCTGTAGCATGTTAATCTGGGTTGCCTGTGAGAAGACTATAGGCATCTTGGCTGAGAAAATGGAGGTGATGTGTGTGCGAGAGTTTGACTTATCTCACCAGCTCAGTCTGCAGAAACAGGATCAACTCATCTCTCTCTTTCAGCTGCTGCTGCAGGGACTGGCTCTCATCTCGCCCTGGATCCTACACACACACACACACACACACACACACACACGGGACACTTTATTCAGGCCATCTCTTCTGGTTTGAAAGTAGCTCTTCAAGTAAGAGAAATGAAAGTAAAATGGAAGGGCAAGAGTTTTTGTTGTTTTTTTTTTTTTTTTTTACGTTAAAGTTCTGTTTGATGTAAACTTGCTCAACATTCCTTACGTGTATGATGGAATCATAAGCTTAAAAGGCACCAGTGCTAAACCAACAACAGCTGCACAAGCAGAAAACACATTTCAAAATGGCAATGCCATCTGCCTGCAAAATTCATAAATACACATACAGCACAGATCTGTCAAATACTGATCGAGTGCTGGTAATAAAGCATCCTGCATACACCACGGCTGCTTTCCAAGCAGGGTTTAATTTCAGATAGTAAAGGGATTAGTCACACTGGGGGATACAGTAAGGTAGCATAAAAGTCTCGAAAATTTAGATGCATAATGTTGGGATAATCATACTAATGATGCTTCTAGGGAAATCTATATGTCTGTGTTTGTATATACACACTTGGGGGGATGGGGGGGGGGGGGGTGTTTTCATCAAATCCCTAAAAGAAAACTGAACAGTTAGTTCCTCTGTGTATTGATGGGGGGAGTAAGGACCCGATCACAGTGGATAAAGTGAATAACGCACAGTGCTGGACTACATTACAGTAGATATTAAAATATATACATATAGATACATATATATGATTCATGACAGAAAAAAGTCACCTCTTTATTTGTTCACTGCCCGCCCATGTGTACGAAGGTGGCTTTTTAGCCCAGACTTACAGTACATGAACCTTCGCAGATGTGACGCTTGAACTTTCCATCATTCCAGATTGACGGCTGAGGAATGTCTTGTGTCCTCTGGAGTGCCTAGTCAGCCAACTTGCAAAGTATTGCACATGTAGAGTGAGTGCACCTCCGTATATATGTACTTTTTTTTTTTTATTTTCAGCACGCAAACTTTCTGCCATTATTGCTTCAGTTGGTCAGGTTGAGGCTCAGCAACATCATTGTATCTGGCAATACAATGAAGTCAGCTGATGACCTGAATGCACTGAATGACCAGGTTGCACCTCACTGAACTTTTCCTTCCTGATGTTGCAGATCTAAAATTGGGGCACGAATAGTGAAAGAGTGGTTCAGGGAGCATGAGGAATCATCAGGAATCATTTTGCCACTGTTAGGGAACGTTTGGGACCTTTTGCCAACTCCTGGTAAAATACAAGGTGAATGTCAGGCAGATCTTGGAACTGAAGCACCCATCCCAACCCTATAAAAAGGGTGACCTCCCCTCCCCAGATATAGAATATGGACTTCCAGAATATGGAAATGGATTTCTGTCAGGAAAAACCCCAACGTTCTGCTGCCCTTGAGCAAGAATTGATTTGTCTGGCTGCTGCTACAGCTGTCCTGCCGCAGAAGAGAAGGGAAGAAGAGGAAGAAGAAGAGACAGAATGATTGATGGACGTATCCCTATAAAAAAAAAAAAAAGGTGAGCAAAGCCTCCCCAGCATTGTGTTCACTACCTGGCGAACCTAAAAGAACTTTAATGACCCGCGTTACAACTGTTTTGGAGAAATACATTTACAAATAAATTTTGTTAAAAATTTCTTTGCAACAACAAAATCTGTTTGCAAATTGTTTGGCAACCTTTAACGAACCCTGACGAAAGCCAAAATTACAATTACGTTCGTCAACATTCGCTGCTCTGTGAGATACTAGCTTTACCCTACTGAAAGTCTTTGGGATGTGCCGGAGAAGACTATGGAGTGGTTTGATTTTTATTTCATCAGTTCAAGACGTCGGTGCAAAATTAACCCAATTCTGGATGAAAATAAATGTTATGATGTTGCTTAAGTGTGTCAAAAAAATAAAAATGCCACAGCGTAATTAAGGCTAAAGGCGGTCCAACAAAATATTCAACTTTTTTTTTTTCCCGGGCACAATGTATATTATATATTATTAATAATGACAATATCATACTGCTTTACATGCTTTCATTCTAAAATTATATTTGATTGCTAAAGTAAAATGTATTTATTTTACTGTTTGAAATGCTTTGTACACTAGGAAATATTCAAATTATCCCAAAACAGACAAACTATGTATGTTCCCGCCAGTCAATTTCTATTAAAATATTGGCTCCTGATACAGGAATGAATATCAAACACAGTTCACCAGTTTCAGGATTTTAAAAAAAAATCCCGTTCCATAGTTATTGCCTCCTTTGCAATTAAAATAACCTCCACTTTTCCAGGAAGGATTTCCAATAGATTTTGGAGTGTGGCTGTTGGGATTTATCTATTCAGTCACAAGAGCATTAGGGAGGTCCGGCACTGATGCCTGGCGAGAAGGTCTGGAATTCATTTCGAGGTATTCCGTGAGGTTGAGGTCAGGGTTTTCAAGTTCTTCACTCCAACCTTGGCAGATCATATCTTCATGGACATCACTTTGTGCACTGTCATGCTGGAACACATTTGGCTCCTTTACTCCTGTAAAGGCGGTGGTAATGCTAAAGCATTACAAGGACATTCCAGACAAGTGTGTCTGGACAGCTGAAGGGTTATTTGAACATACCGTAAAAGCTTCATTCAAGCACCATTTCATCCTAAAGTCGTTTTTACCTCAATATAGAAATTACTCAATCCAGGGCCATCATTCTTTAACTGGCTATGTTATTACTGCATAAAGTATATGACTGCTGACTTTTGCTAAACACTGCTCAGTGCAGATGAATGTTAAATGTAAATGCTATGAATAAGTTACAACCTTTAAAAAATTTCAACCTTAAAATGAAGGTAATTTATCTAAAAATATATATAATTTTAATTAAATCCAAATTTGGACTGTTCTAACCCATCCTAAACACTCCGACTTAATCAAGGTGTAAAAGCATAAACAGTCAAGGGCTAGGCTTAATCCTATTATGTAGTATGGAGTCCTTCATGAGAGCTCAGTCAAAAGGATTATGTGCTTCAATGTCACATGCTAACGCATGCCTGGAAATGCTCCATGGTGGAAACAAGCATCTCAAGAGGAGCCAGTGTACCTCTCATAGAACTGAAAATCATTTTTGATACTAAATTTCAAAATAATAACCTTTTTTTTTCCCCAAAGCAAATCTGTCCCGCGCATAAAAAGGTCACTTCTAAATCCAGGCCGGAGGGAACATTTAATTATTCCATGATTATAGATCCCAGATTTACCAAGAGGCATTTTATCTCTTCAGAGGCATGGTGGACCTCCAGAGAGCAATTTGGCCTCAGATACATTGACACACACACTCTCGAAAAAGTACATAGATAAACAGGCAAATGCCTTTAGCATAACAAAACTGTGCGCAGTGTCTTTGGCACCATGCTGTAAAACTCTAATAGTTTTTCTAGTTTACTTGGCCTAGTTAGACACTTCAGCAGTGGGAAGGGGTCAGACTCCACAAATTAGGACACTTTACTGTTACAGAAAGCACAAATATAGGAAGTTCAGGTCTTCAGATGCATTAAAAAACAAACAAAAAAATCAGCAGTTCCACTTTCGACTACGGTAAAAAAAAAATTAAATTAAAAAAAAAAACTTTAGAATAGTTTACTATTACTATTAAATAAATACTACTGTTAATTGCTATGAATAGGTTTATTTATAATTAGTTTTAATTTATAACAATGGCTATTTCATGACAACAGTGTAAATACGGTAATTCCTTCTATATACTTTCTAAAGGCTTTGATTTTTTAATTGGCACTAAATATAGAGCCTGGAGTCTTTGTTATGACATACAAGGGAGATCCATAATCTTACTTAACAGCACGTACTGTACCAAGCAACTGAGCCCCAGGTATCCTGATGGTCACTCTCACTGCTAGATAACAATGTGTGCTTGAAAACAAATCATTTTAACTAATATCTATCTATCTACCTATCTGGATGGCTGGAGCCCATCTCAGCCATCACTGGGCAAAGGCGGGGTACATCCTGAACAGCTCGCCAGACCATCGCAGGGTCAACACACACAACCATTCACACTCACACCTGGGGCCAATTCAGAACAGCCAATTAGCCTAATGTGCATGTGTTTGGACAGTCGGAAGAAACCATAGTACCCAGAGGAAACTCACTCAAGCATGGGAAGAACATGCACACTCCACAAAGAAACAACCGAGCCCAGGATCCAATCCCATGACCAAAACCTAGGACTTTCTTGCTGTGAGATGGGTGTGCTAACCACTACACCACCGTGCCACCCTGCCCAATATTATGTTTTATAGAAAACTTCATTAGAAAAGAGTTTAACCAGGGTATAATTCACAACAATCTTTATTGGGTCTATTTTTTGTCTATTTGCTGTCTGGTTGGACAACAAAAATGCTATGGTATGCACTATAAACCTCAAGCAAATAAACGTTAAATCCCAAAGAGGGATCGACACCTGTGCAAAACAAGTATACTCCCTGGGAGCCTAAACTAATTATCATTTCTTATGTCTGAAACTACTTACCTTTTCTAAAAAGGCCGTCCTAAAGAGGCATAAAGCCAATCTTTCCATTTAGACCATTTACTTTGGTGATTTGCGGTGCCCTGTATAATTTATATCTCCCAGTGTTAGCAGTAATTTTAAAAATACTTTTATACTGTCTTTTTGAGTCAGAGAGTGCGAAAGTATAGGTTGCCGAAAATTCACGAAATCAATGACAGTAAAACTGCATCTATTTAATTAGAATTTATTATTTGCAGCATAAGCTCTCCACTTCATTCTACACCCATTTCTCGGCCGAATTTCACATCTTTGTGGATCTTGCTTAAAGTGAAATGAAAGACAAGCCTTCCAAACTCTCCTGTTACACATGAACAGATTTATATTTTCATTATCAGGTGGTTTTTACTTACATGTTCAAAGCTGCAATCTGGTGAAATCTGTTTGATAGTTTGCACTAGCCAGTTTGAAAAGGCCACTGTTTCACTCTCTTGGGAGCTTGATATCCTGAGAATAGTACGTGAATCCCCAGGTTCATATAAGGGCAAGTTAATGCCAATAATAAGAGTATTTAGATATTAATCTAATGAATCATATAAAAACTAATCGAACTTCTTAATAAAATAAAACAAGGCACAAATACAAATCATACACGGTTCTGTTTACATACATTAAAACAAGAATATGCTCATACACATTAAATTTAAATGAAATAGTACCGTGCCATGTATTCATATTCAAATTAGTTCCATATTAGTGACAGAGATACAAGATGATCATGTGATATTTCGTTATTTTTTGCATTACAATGTCAACCCACATGCGCAGTTGAGAGTTATTGCTCGGTTTTGTTCTCTACAAAAAAAAAAAAAAAAAAGTTCATAAAACGATTTAATAGAAATGGCCATAAGAAATGCGTGCAAGCTTTTATTAAGTATGCGTTTAATTTCCTTTGAAGAGATTTGGATAGATATCTAGTCATTTTAAAAAAATAAATAAACTCCAAGGAAATTGTTGACTTTTTTTTAAGAAGCAGACATTTCTTCTTCGATGAAGGTGAGATACTCTAAAAGAAAATAACATAAAAATCTGAAAGGTGTTCAAATCAAAAGAAATCTCAATGTCTGGCAAGTGGCTTGAAAATAACTGTAAATTATTTTAAATAAATCATTTCAATGTAAGGAGCATCACCTACAAGTGGCATATATTTTGAATAACTGCCAATCTGTTCAGGACTCACTGCCCCAGCAAATTCAGCCCAATCGCAGCCAATTTCATACAAAAAAGTCTCCAAGAACCCCAAAATTTCCTCACAGGATCAGCTGTTGATGTGAAAGTGTACACATTTACAGAACAGAGAGAAACTGAACAGAAAGAAACTGAATAGAAAGAAATTGAACAGAAAGAGATTGAACAGATTTGATCCACAGGAAAGGCATTCCAGGAAAAGCCTTTATAATCACATTACTGCAAAACAATGAACATGTAAGCAAAAACAAGGCCTTTTAGAATAATGTACTCTGGACAGACAAACCAAGGATAAAATAGTTTGGACACAGACACGGTATACATGTGAACAGGAAAAGAACCTCATACCAGCTGTAAAGCACCGCAGTGAATGTTATGGTTTAGGGTTCGTTCACTGCCTCAGGGACCAGGACGCTTGCAGTCTTTGATTCAACTATGAATTCTGCATTAAATCACTGATTGCTTGAAGATAATGCGAGGGCATCTGTTTGAAAGTTAAATCAGAGATGAATCTTTCAATAGAGGAATGACTGCAAGCACCCAGCAAATCCACCAAGGAATAACTAAACGAAAGAAAAAATTTTTATGGGGTTATGCAATGGCCTCGGCAAAGACCAGATTTAAGCCTCATTTAAATGTCGTGAGGTTAAAAGAGGCAGCACGTGCAAGAAATCGCTCAAACATCTTTCAACTGAAGGAAGAATGGTCAAAAATTCAATCAAAACATCTGTTTATATTTTTGTTGAATAAATGACCGAAAAAGCTTGTTTTCCATGTGGTTTTGTTCAAGTACGGCACTATTATCTGTAGACACTCTATTAAAGAGGGTAAACAGTTGACTTCTTCAAATATGTTTTTTAAATCAACAATTTTTGTGGGATGTACTTATTTTTTCACAAGATTATATTTGCTGAATATACTCCTATCTGTTCCTGAATTTCTGGACATCCTGTAAAGTATCCTGTAAGAAAAAGTTTCCTTCCACATGTTGTTGTACGGGGGCGGCAAAGAGGCATAGTAGATAGCACCTCCACTCCACAGCAAGAAGCTCCTTGGTTTGAGTCCCCGGCTCGGGCGTTCCTGTGTAGAGTTTGCATGTTCTCTCCATGCTTGTGTGGGTTTCCTCCAGGTACTCTGGTTTCCTCCCACAGTCCAACGACATGCACATTAGGCTAATTAGCTCTTTCAAAATTGCCCCTGGGTGTAAGTGTGAATGGTTGTGTGTGTGTTGGCCCTGTGTTGGTCTGGCATTCTATTCAGGGTGTTAACCGCCTTCCCACCCCTGGTAGGAATAAGCAATTCAGCAAATGAGTGAGTGAGAATGTTGCGGTATGATTGTTGTTGCTGCTGTAATAAAAACACACTGCTATGTGCATTGCAGCATTACCAGGTAAATATAATCAACATCCAGTTTACCGGGTATTTGCGCTTTGTTGTTATGGATTGGTTAAAAGTAAGTTGATTCTTTAAGCTGTCTCTTTAATGTGGACAATACTCTTCCTGGGATTGTACTATAATAAAGGCTACAATAAAATCTCTGCTGACGCAGCACGAACATTGACATTAATGTCAGAACAGCAGTTTTTTGCTGGTTTTACATTTATTGAAATCGATTGCTTTTGTCCATTATAAAGTACACACGATTCAGATAAGATGAGGTGAGCTGAGACAACTGCACTGAGTCTCTGAAAAATAAAAAAAGCCTTTAGTTGTGGCACACCTTTCATGTCTACCGGCTTCACAAAAACCCTGAGTTCTGCATTCTATCTAACATTTATTTCTAGCCTTGACCATCCTTTACCCACCAGTCGGCTCTGACCTATCAACTGCAGCTCATGCTGTGCCACAGGGCAGTGTAACACACTTAGAAGAAAGTGCTCTCCACCAACTTTTGCATGCATGATCTCACTGATGCCCACAACTGGCTAGTGTCACAATCACGGATAGGAAAGAGAGAGTATGCCACCTCTCCCAACCAGACAGCACAGTCAGTCGAATTTAGATGCAGACACTCTGAATGGGAATCCAGTCTATCACCATGCAGACACACATTCACACACACTCAACTGTAATTTAGGATATCCAACACCTATTCTAGCATGATTTTGGGTGATGGGACAAAACTGAAGGACAGGGATGAAACTTATTCAGGATGCAGAGAAAACAGACAGTAACTTGAGCTCAGGATCCAATCAAGACAATGGACCTGTGAGGTAGTAATGCTTCCCACTTTGGTACCTTAGGGTCGGCTTATTAATCTGCATACAAATAATTATTAATGAAATTATCATGGCCATTATTTCAAGTACACAGGAAACGTACAATGATTCATAAATTGTTCTAGCTAGTAAATTTAAGGGGTATTAAAGACAAAGTTAATAAAAGCTTGCATACATCGTATACGTCTTTAGACATCAAAACACGCTATTGTTATTACAGTCTTCTTCATGAAGAAAAAAAACAGGTATTGCTCTGCAAAAAGTCGCACATTATTCACATAGGAGACGCTGTGAATAAGGAAGTGATTTGCATATGAATACACTGAGATATTTTCCATTGGTTCATGTATACAAGCAGATGCTTGTCTGATGTATGTAAATGTAACGTAGTATAATGTGCATATGTGCCTAGTTTTATTTTATTCAGAAGTTCACTAGTATGTATCTGATTTGTCAGCTTAATACCTGTATACTGTTATTTTTTCTGTTATCTTGCTTTATATAAACTGACACGTCCATGTTCTTGTGATATCACACACTTGCGAGAGTGAAAGACTTCAAATGCCAACCTTTTCAAACAGACTAGTGCAAACTACAGAACCGATTTTGTCAGATCTGAACGAGAAAAATGTAAGGAAAAACCACCTGATGATGAAAATATGCATACGTTTCAGTGTAACAGGAGAGTTTGGAAGGGTTTCATTTTATTTTAAAGGGGCGGTGTCATGGTTATTTGAAAAAAATATCCTAAATATCATGAATGGTGTTACCAAACAAGACAGAATCATTCCCATAAATACAATTTGGTTTTACTAAGGATACTAGACATGAATCCGTTTCATACATTAAGTTTGTTAGGGGTTTGCAACACAGTCTCAAACTTTGAAAACTGCTCAGCCCAACATTTCAAAAAGCTCACCTTGCAATACATTTCCATTCACTCTAGACTGAATATTCTAGACTGCTGTTCATGTCTTTCGGCTGTGGAAGGGAACCAGAGAACCCCGGAGGAAACCCATGCAAGCACAGAGAGAACATGAAAACTCCACACAGAAATGCCGTAGACAAGCCCAGGGCTTAAACGCGCTTACCACTACGCCTCTGCGCCACCCCTTGCATAACAGCTGCTGGATAGAAAGTTTGACAAAATCCGCATGCTAATAAAAAGTTTAGCTCAGTACAGAAGCTGTGTGAAATATGGGCAATGAAAAATATGTTTGCTATTAATACATTTTCTAGTGTTTGACACAGTATGGTGGATTCATTCAGATGTTAGAGAGGCTTCCTGGCAGCTCTGTATCACTTAGACATACTACATAAGAGCTTAAACAATAGATCCTACTCAGTAGCCTGAAAGTTGGACTTTGTATAATTTATCTAAACCCCTGTTACTGAAATACATTCAACCCAGGTTCTGCTTGTTGCACTTTAAGCATATCATTTAGATAATAATAACTGTGATGGTGGCCACATAAATAACAATCAGGAAATAACACTGACAAGCCTAACTCCATTTTCTTTGGAAGTTTCCTCAGGCTCCAATTATTTAAAATAAATAAATAAGTAAATAATATAGCGATAAATGTTCGATACGCAAAGTTTTCTGCTCAAAGTAGGACAGAGAGTGACACGGTTCCATCTCAGGTGGGATTGTGGGTTTTATTTTTAAAAACGGAGAAGTTTCATATTTTCCAGAACAAAGCAGGACATGTCCCACCCTCCTCCTGTCATCTGAGCGCAGTGTGAGAATTCATGGCATCCTATTCTAAGCTTTTTCTCTTGCTGGCTACGGACAAGCTGCGACATCACATGGCTCATTGGTGTGACTGCTGCTCCTGCATGCGCTCCATGTAGGTCAGGAAGGAGGACAGAAAGAGACCTCGTTTCCAACTTTGCTCAGCTCGGCGGGATTTCCAACTCAAAAAATAAATAAATAAATATCCCGATGAAAAACAAAATCTGCTTCCCTCCCCAGAAAAAGCTCCAAAGGCAAAAGTATAAACCTTTCTCTTGTGACAGCCATGGCCCAGCTCCAACGGATTACCAAACATAACAAAATAATCTCATCAGCATAGTTAACTTTTTTTTTTTTTTTTTTTTAAATTGATGGTTGAGAAAAATAATTCAGAATGAGTTCCCTTCAAAACCAAAGTTGATCTGAATCGAAAGAAAGCAATTTAAAAAAGAAAAAAAGAAAACGAAATTCATTTGCAGTGTTGCAGTTTGAAAAGTACTAATCTCTTTTCCAAGACAAGTTTAATCTCCATGTTTTAACACACTACGAAAACCTGAAAACCGATTACAATTCAAGATTACTATAAGAAAATTTGTGCACAAACTTTGAAATGCTATAATTTTTTATTCTCTATATTTCATAATGTAGGCAATTACCTTGAAAGCTGGTGACTTCTCGCTGCAAGGGCTTATGGGTAAAGAGTGAAGACTGCTGGCAGGGCTGGGCTCAGTGCTCTAAAAGGGAGGAAAACTACCATTAGTTTCAATGCACACAAAGGTATTTCAGTACTTTTCCTATATGTACAACAGATTCTAAAACACCAGTCAGTTCCCTGTAAAACATTAGCATTAGCATTAACCATTTAGCAAAAGTATTAAAATCAAAAACTGATATTTTACTAACCAAAAAAAAATCTCCATAGGTTATATTTTCAGTTTTGATTATCTTAAGATGTTGCTAGTACATTACTGACATCTACTTTGCCAAATTCACTTGATTGGACATGAATTAGAAAGGGACACCCCTGTGTGTGTGTGTGTATAAGATCCCACACTCACAGTTCGGGTCACACCATAAACCAAGCCATGAAGTTCAGAACGTCTTTTTTTTTGTAGATTCTGTGAGCAAATTATGTACAGACACAGATCTAAAGCTTTGAATGCTCCCAAAAGCACAACGGGCAACAATTTTGTTAAATGGAACAAGTTGGGAACCACTAGGACTCCTGGAGTACAAAACTATTCTAGAAAGGCCTCAGTCAGGGAAGTGACCCTGAAGACAACAGCGTTTTTGACGTCCTCTGCAGAGATGCGTGAACCTGCCGAAAGGACAACCCTCTTAGAAATACAGCATCGATTAAGCCTTCATGGTAGAGCGGCTAGCCAGGAGTCCCTCCTCAATAATACGTACAAGGCAGGCATTTAAAACACTCTGAGAACTTGAGGAAAAAGTTTATTTGGCTTGATCAACCACAATGTGTGGTAAAAACAATATACTGGTTGTCAACTGGCCTTTACTAGATATAGTATACCTTTACCATCACTGCAGTGAATCACGGTGGTGGCAGCATCATGCTATGATGGTGCTTTTTTAGAAGCAGGGACAGGGAGACTGATCAGGACTGGGGGAAAGATGAATCCCGAAATGCACACAACAGGAGACCAGGAAACAGGCTTACTTTCAGCCTGACAACAACACAAAGCATACAGTCAAGACAGCACTGGCATGGTTTCAGGACTAGTGCCTGATTGTCCTTTGAGCAGCCCGGACTTAAACTCCACAGAACATTTTTGGAGGGATCTGAGGAGGGTAGTTCACAGACTGTTCAAATGTACCTATAGTATACTACTTCTGTTACAACAAAATTATGTATACACATACCTCTTATATCCATTATCAGATTGGAATCAAATCAACTCACCGTACATATCGATCCAAACCGGACCCGCCGATGTCAGAACGTGGCAATTTGATAAAAATGGAGTTAAAAGTTTGACTGCGGCCAAAAAAATAAATAAAATCGTCAAATCCTATATGAATTATAATTTTTCGTATTTTTGTTCTTCTTATTTTTGTTTCTGACTCAGAAAAAAAGCAGAATAAGCCAATAAACTGACCTAAAAAAATTCACCAAAAATAGACATCAGCGGTTCAGGTTCTAAGCCCTTGTTACTCGTAACGTGCCATTATTTAATGTGTTTACCTGTTAAGATTCTCAACTGATTTTCATTGTACAGTTTTTCATTTCATTGTTCATTTGTGTAACCACTGAGTAATCATTTTAAATAGTGATCAGATGACATGAACAGTAAAAGCAAGGATATCAAGTACTATACTATATTGTGAATAAGGCTGATGTCCTTCTAGAACATTCTAGCCTTTCAGATAATCTATTGTTTGTACATGATATCGGTTTGTCCTTTTGGTATTATCGGCAGCACACTGAGATATATATATTGCCCTCATTGAGTGGTCCAGAGTGGTCCACTTAATATTTCACTGAAAGTATATTTCTTGAGATGTGCTATAATAGTCTTGCCAACTCAGCTGACGTGCACAACAAAACATCAAGTCACTAAAAAATAAATAAATAAACAAAATTTATAATGAAAATAAGGAGGTTACTTTTATATTAAATGTTTTAATATGACAAGCTTTCACAAACAGTACAAAAAAAAAATCAGTTGAACCCTAACTCTGAACCTAGTAATGTCTAAAAGGTGCTGCTTAGGGTTTTGTTTTTTTTTGTTTTTTTTGTAATTTTGATGAACAGACTAACACGGCTACCCTAATATATGAATAAAAAGCTGACACAATGAGCTCCAAAATAATCGAATGGGTTTTAAAAAGTGAAAAACAATTTTAAATCAACTTTCGTTAAAGTTAATTATCTTAATATCACACTGAGAAAAAATAAACACTGTTAATCTAATGCAAATAAATAAACAAATAAACAAACACAACATTGTCACCCTGCATTTGTGCAACCTTCCTTTCCCCAACAATACACCCTTTTCACAATTCTGCATTTTCAACCGGAAATCGATGAGCGCGGGTGGTGGAAATTCTGGAGGTTGTTGCAGTATATACAAAATGATTGAAACCCAAAAGAGGGTTCTACCCAGAAAGACACCCATACCTATCTTTCCACTCAGTCACAGATGCACTGAATACAGGCAACACAACGAGAGGACCAAAAATCTCACGGCTAAAACGTCAGCTCCTAAATATCAATCTCACAACATCACACGTCATTCACATGGCTGTGAATTACTTGGTTCACAAAACAATGCAGTATTAACTAACATTAAACACAAATAGGCAAAAAACTAAAAACTATTTAGTTTCTTACCACCGTCATGTTTTTTTCCTCACAACCCGGCTGTGAAAGGATCCCAAAAAGATTCAATTAAAGATAAAAGACACTGATATTTAAAGTTCAAAACACTATTGCCGAGTTAAGCGTTTTGTTTTGTTTCACCAATAATTCATCCTTTTAGGGGAACGCTAGGAGACAATTTGTAGGTCTGAGGAGCTGATTAGATAAAACAGCTTGGCTGTTTTTAGATTGTTATGGCATTCAACTTTTTATTAATGAGCTTACATTTTTGGACAGTATTTGCCAATAGTCGAGCTCCTGAGTGGAGAATAATATTCATGGGTTGGAAGTTTGTCCGTTGTCCATCTGGTGTCTCCGCATGCTCACCAACAAACCCAATAAGGCTGCCACGTCGCTGAGTTTATGCTGATTGAATGTTACGTATAGCTGATGGGTTACTATAAAACAATTATTATTGGGGGAAAAAAATTAAACCCCATAAATAAAGGCTCATAAACCCCCACTCAGACTTTCACAAAAAAAGCACATAAACTCAGATAACCAGACAAACTTTCAGGTAAATAAATGTTCATGGAGCAAAGGCTAAAATCAAAACCTTGACAGAATATGAACTCATTAAACGGATACTTCAACTAACAAGACAAATGAAAATGGAAATCAGAGAGGCAGTAAAATGCAAACCCAGGCTAAGCCATCTATAAAGAGACATCTATAGGGAGCTCCGCTTTTAGGCAGTTCTGAAATCTATATATTATATCAGTGACTAAGATGTGATAAAAAATTTATCTGAATAAATGTAATGATGAAAAAGAAATAAGGGGAGATGGTTCTACCAGGTCATGTGAATTGAGTGATGTGTAAAATCAAAAATAAAAGTGATTCTCGAGTACAAAGGCAGCTGATGAAAGTGACTCAATAACCTTCCTAAAGTCAACAATGCTGAGTTCTGTGAGCATCGAAAGAGAGGTGGATTTGCATGGTGTCCCTGTGCTTCTGGTTGCTGTGAAAGGGTCTACACAACACTGAATCCTGATGCTTGGTGAGACTGAAGAATATGGAGCAAGGAATCTGAGATCACACCTCAATACAGAATCTCTAGGCCCTTCATTATCCTATGTTGCCTCTGTGGACTCCGTTCGTCTAAGCTCAAGTGTTTGGATGTGTTTTAATTCATGTACTTATGTACTTCTACAGTGGCTTGCAAAAGTATTCACCCCCTTGGAATTTTTCCTCATTTGTTGCCTTATAACCTGGAATTAGAATTGATATCTGGTGGGTTTTATCAGTCAATTTACACAACATGCCAACAACTCAGAAGATGCAAAATATATGTTAGTGTGAAGCAAAAAAATAATAATAATAAAAAAAAATAAAAATAAAAAACTATCTTTCCATAAAGAAGCATAACTTTATAACTTTTTAAAGTCAGTACTTTGTAGAACCACCTTTTAGGGTATATTTCATAAGCTTGGCACCTCTAGCCACTGGAATTTTATCCAATTTTTTTTAAAAGCAAAACTGCTCCAGCTCCTTCAAGAATGTATCTTGCTTAACATTTTATGTGTATATAGCACCATCCTTTGTTCCCTTAATTCTGACCACTTTCCCAGTCCATGCTGAAAAACATCCCCACAGCATGATCATGCCACCACCATGTTTCACTGTGGGGTGATGAGAGGTGTTGGGTTTGTGCCAGACAACGCTTTTTCCTTGATGGCCAGAAAGAACACTTTCAGTCTCATCTGACCAGAGAACCTTCTTCTATATGTTTGGGGAGTCTCCCACATGCTGTTTTGGCTAAATCTAGACATGCTTTCTTATTTTTTTCTGGAAGCAACTGCTTTCTTTTCCATTAAGACCTGGTCCATGTTGAGTGTGGACAGATGCACCAATCTCTTGGCCTCTTTGCTGTCTCTCTGATTAATGCCCTCCTTGTCTGGTCTGTGAGTTTTGGTGGGCAGCCATGTCTAGGCTGGTTTTTTGTGGTTGCACATTCTTTCCATTTTGTGGTGATGAATTCTTATATATATATAATATATATAATGGCAATTCATATTATATATATATATATATATATATATATATATATATATATATATATATATATATATATAAAATA
>JAQMYF010000015.1:18071601-18081691 GCA_030014195.1 Neosilurus mollespiculum
AATGATCATGTCTTTATTAGTGGGCAAACCAACAAAATCCGCAAGGGATCAAATACTTTTTACTCTCACTGTATATTCCGTTCACTTTAGCAATTTGGACTATTATGTGCGATTCCAAGAAAAACTGTAATTAGATTACAGGTTGTAAGTCAAAAAAATGGTAAAATGCCAAGAGGGTAAATACTTCGCTATTGCTAATGTACTTACTATTTTGAATAAAGTGGTTTTGTTCTGATATACAGTACCTTCCAAATTGTTTAATAGAATAGGTGGAATTTCAGATTTGAAAAGTTATCTTGCTATCTTGTGGGGTGTGTTCCCGGAGTACAGTGTACCGGACCCATTGCTACGGGCCATTAGGTCTCCGTACCACCGGAGCCAGAGCTTGGTCCTCATTGGTAACAACAGGTCGAATTCGTTTCTGGTGAGGGCTGGAGTCTGCCAAGGCTGTCCTTTGTTCTCTGTTCATAATTTTTATGGACAGAATTTCTAGGCACTGCCAAGGCATTGAGGGGTTTGTTTGGTGGCCATAGGATCTTGTCTCTGCTTTTTGCAGATGATGTGCTTTTGGCTTCATCAACACAGGACCTCCAGCTCTCGCTGGAGCGATTCGCAGCTTAGTGTGAATCGGCTGGTATGAGAATCAACACCTTCAAGTCCGAGGCCATGGTTCTCAGCGGGAAAAGGGTGGAATGCACCCTCCAGGTCTGGAACGAAGTCCTGCCCCAAGTGGAGGAGTTCAAGTATCTCGGGGTCTTGTTCACGAGTGAGGGAAGGATGGAGTGGGAGATCAACAGGCAGATTGGTGCAGCCTCTGCCGTAAAGCAGGGCTTGTACCGGTCCGTTATGGTGAAGAGGGAACTCAGCCGAAAGGCAAAGCTTTCAATTTACCAGTCGATTTACGTTCCAACCCTCACCTATGGTCACGATCTATTGGGTAGTGACCGAAAGAACAAGATCGCAGATACATGCGGCTGAAATAAGCTTCCTTCGCAGGGTGGCAAGGCTCTCCCTTAGAGATTGGGTGAGAAGTTCTGTCATCCGGGAGGAGCTCGGGGTAGAACCGTTGCTCCTCTGCGTTGAGAGGAGGCAGTTGAGGTGGCTCGGGCATCTGATTAGAATGCTTCCCGAACGCCTCCCTGGTGTGGTGTTTCGGGCATGTCCAACCGGGAAGAGACCCCGGGGTCGACCCAGAACACGCTGGAAGGACTAAGTAAATCGGCTGGTCTGGGAACGCCTCGGTGTCCCCCTGAAAGAGCTGGAGGAAGTGGCTGGGGAGAGGGACGTCTGGACCTCACTGCATAGGCTGCTGCCCCCACGACCCGACCCCAGATTAAGCGGAAGAAGATGGTGATGACTCAGATGAACTTGAAAAAGTAGATAACATCAGGGAATACGCTGATACTTTTGCTCATAAAAAAATCTTTATATCACTTCACTTAGACTTCCAATAATTCTACAGCTGGCTGTATATAATAATAAAAAAAACAATCAGAAAATAAAAAAAAAAAAAAAAGTCAATCTTCACTGGGTCGTACAAACGTAAACACAGCAGAAAAGCACGTCATTGCAATTCTTGCTGGTGAGCAGTTTACATATGAAGATGGAAGATGGCACATTTGCAAGTTAATGAGCGGACAGAGTCAGCGAGGAGGGCAAACAATTTCCTCTTTAGTATTTATGTTTCTTCTGCTGTGTGCACTTCCCAGGACTATCTTTTGTCTCATTATAATTGTTTCAGTTTTTAAGCCTTACAAAATTGTTTTAATGTTGATACTGTGAAGAATACTGCAGAAAAGCAGTCTGTAGGATGTTCCAGGTACGTTGGTTTATAGCGATAGTCAATAATGAAATTTGAAATAATATGATTCAACAGAGAGTAAAGGAACCTCCACAGAAAACAAATTAGCTGGTGTTTATTGTTCTGCAGTCAGTAAAGTTGACACAGTTGTGCCTTAAGACTTTCAGTGAGGATGATATCTGTACTCCGGCTAGGCTGTGCTCAAGGTTTATATAGTTCTCCTGCAAGAAAGCTAATGCTAGATAAGTTTATGAAGCTGAATATCAGTTACATATAAATCTGTGCTCCAGGTTCAAGTTGGCAAAATATCCACATTAAACTCACATGTGTGTTTAAGATATTTGTTATAGTTGTGCATGTTCCAAAAAAAAAAAATAAAAACAAAAAAAAAAAAAAAACTGAAGATGTCCTAACAGGGGGCCATGAAGCTCTGTTTATAACCCGATGATGAAAACAGCAGCTCGAGAAATCAGCAGCCAGCATGAAGCCTTACCTCCTGCAAAACCCTGCGAAGACGCAGCAAGAGCGTTTTCATGGCTGTGCAGTCCTGCTGCATCAACCTGAAGGGTAATGTCTCCAGCCCAGAGAACAGCTCATCGTCACGGGACACACACAGAGACACTGGCCGTGGCTCCCTGGGGGAAAAAATAAAAAAAGACAGAGAGAGGTTAATGTCGTTCTTTTGTTTCAGTTGTTTTGTCATTAAATTATTTGATTGAATACATTATGTAAAAACATCTTTGCCAATCAGCAATATGTAAAAAATAAAAAATTTAAAAATAATAATAATAATAATAATTTTTATTAAAATAAAAAAGTATGGTATAACCTGAACTTGTTTAACAATTATTAGTATTATTATCAGGGTGGCACAGTGGCGTAGTGGTTAGAACATCCACCTCACAGCAAGAAGGTACTGGGTTCGAGACTGTGTAGATCTGGTTGTGTGTGTGTGTGTGTGTGTGTGTGTGTGTGTGTGTGTGTGTGTGTGTGTGTGTGTGTGTGTGTGTGTGTGTGTGTGCTGTCTCTGCGATGGTCTGGTGAGCTGTTCAGGGTGTACCCTGCCCTCGGCCGGTGCCGGCTGGGATAGGCTCCAGCCTCCCTGTAACCCTAGTAGGATTAAGCAGTTTGGCGAATGAGTGATGAGATAGTGAGTATTATTAGTAACTTAACTTGGAGCATAGTGACATGACAGTTTCACAACTGATAAATTTGTAACCCACTAACAGTGAAGCAAAAGTATTAAAAATCAAAAATTAGAATAATTGATACATATAAACAAAAATATCAAGGCAATAATAACTGAAAACATACACAGTCATTTCAAGTAAACACTTTACAGTAGCCTTTGACTTCTAATCAGACTTTTTTTTACTTTTTTTTTTTTTTTTTAAACTGGAACATAACAATGAGCTTGAGGCAAATATTTATGCTATATTATGTAGAAATAAGTGTGTTCTTAGTCATGAGCTCATTTAACTGCTTGACCTGATAAAAATATATCGTGTGAACAATCATACATTATGCATGAGCCTAACTCCAGGATATGCATGACATGTTCACTTGAATATTATCCAAAGAAGCACAGAGCAGAGCACAGACATTGCATACAAAGGAAAATGCACCTGGAATACAATTAGACCAGAAACTTTGGGTCAGAACTGTCCCCAGTATAAATAAAAACAGAAGCACAGACCACCAGTTAGAAATTAATTAACAAAAAATAACACTATGCACTGCAGATGCAGACGACCAACATGACATAACATAGCTTAAAAGACATAACTTTTCCTTCTTTCGCTCAAGAACACTGTCAGGAAATCGCCCTGGATAAGGCCATCTGCAAAATGCCATAAATGTAAATGAGCGCTGCTTTTAGGCAGTGCCCTAATCAATATGTTACTCTACATCCATGTGGTATGCGGTAAACGATACAGATCTGGATTCTTCTTTCATTTTGCCACTTTCATATTTGATCCACAAGCCTGTTTGGGTTGCACTTGGGTTTATTAAACTAGTATATAAATACATGTTACCTTATTAGCAGTGTGATCACTACATCTGTTACTGGGTCATTATTTACATCATGAATCAAATCAAAAGTGAAACTGTCATTATTCAGATTCTGAAGGCGCCATCACAGATGTTCATCTTCCCTGGATTTTATCCTGATATCTATTACAGAGAGAGAGAGAGAGAGAGAGAGAGCAGGGCATCTAAGCGCTTTTGGATTGAGTAAAAAAAGGTGTGGTGAGGATAAGAATGATGACATATTAGCGTTATAGGCACAGCACTAAGAAAATGGCAGGCTGGCAGAGTTAGCTTTGTCTGGGAACACTGACGATAACAGGAATGGGTTTTTGTTTTTTTTTTCACTTTATGTAATTTTCCTTGCGAAAGCACTTTTTCCAGCCTCTGCTGGCACAAGCTGGATTTCTGTCCCTTCAAACACTATAAATCCTAAATATGCTTCACATTAGTGCCTCTATCTTTCCTTCACTGTAATCCAGCCCTGTGTAGAACATCTAAAAGTGGTGCCCATTAGCTTTGACAACATTCCAGTCACCTCTAATATCCCATTACAATATCATTATAGCTGTCATAGCTTCCCCCAGGACTCTCTAGGTTCATGCCTTCACTGTGCAATGCGAATACTAATAATATCATCCAGTTAGACCCTTTTATGAAGTCATGTCCCTCTGCTTAGCCTCCTCTTTGATGGCCCCCTCTGTGTGCTCACCTGGACCTCTCATGTTAGAGGACAAGGGGAGCCAGCGACCCTTTGCTCTCAGCGAGCATCTGTCACACGCAATGGACTTCCCCAGCTGGACTGCTTTATAGCTCATATTCTGTGTTTGGGTTATTAGCGCAGTATTCCCATCAGGGCCTTGAGCATCATGCCACGCAGTGCCTTTGATTTCTAATTACACATTAATTTCACGCTAGAGAAGCGGCGCTGCATCTGGGCACCGTGAAGCCCATCACGCTGGTATATTCATTACAGAGTTGTAGAGAAGTTGGATCTCTGCTTGAACGGCTCCTAAAATACAATCTGAGCTTCATCGAGGTCATAGTTAAAACAAAGACTGTTTTATTAAGATATGTACTTGTGTAAAAAAGATATTTAAATGTGAAGAAAAACAACAGCGGACACAGAGGATTACAGTATGTTTCAGTCAGGCATTACGCAAAGAATAAGCCTTAAAACAAATCTGGAACCTATGAGTTTAGTAAACACAACTAATGTAATAAACACTTCAAGCAAAGTGGAGTACTTAAAAAGGAACAACCTGCATCTGAGTGGAATTTTATATCCTGGCAAAAGACAGATATCTGTATACCTTAGTTAGCAAGCTGTTAAGCTGTACAGCACATTTGGTGGCTGGAGATAACCGAGTGAGTAGGAGGAGATTTAACAAATGCAGAGCTATACCCAAAAAATATGAAGCTTAAAAAAAAACTGGAAATAGAAGCAGTCTGAAAAGTGATGGTGTTGTATAAATGTGTGCCAAGCACTGAAACCACATTAAAAAAAAAAAAACAACCACAAAAAAATAGCAGGACTGTGGATATTCGAACATCCTGAGGAGCTCTATCAGGTTTGATCCATTAAGAACGTCTATATCGTACACACTCCTGAAACCAAAGCAGCAACAGAGATATCAGCACCCAATGCAAGAGTTTACACTGGACCATCAGCCTGAAGTGGCATATACAACTACGAAAGGAGGATAGTACGAGTGAAATGTGTGAAAGTGCGTGTGAAAAGACTTGGCAATCGGCATAAAAATCTTTATTTACATCCATTATAGCATATTGCGTGGCGAGTTCAGTGGGCAGCGATGGATGACTTTAAGCAATTGGAAGAATGAAGGAAAACAAGGCTGAAAAAGAGTTTCAGTAAAAAGAAAAATAGCTCCACAAAACAGGCAAAACCAATCAGCCCACGGCGGCCATATTGGAAATCGGACCGCGACAAAAATCAATAGGCTTGTGTAATTACCCAGTCCCAACATTCATACCAAAAATGGTTATGATCTGTGATGGCTTTTCTGAGTTAGGAGCTGAATGCAACTAAGGAAAGATGGACATATGGATAGACAGACAAACAGACGGAGACGGACATTGTGTGTGACGAGGGTAAAAATATATAATATAATGTTATATTATATGTGTATAATATAATGAATATAATGTGATTTCTTTATTCTCATTGCTCAGAGCCAGTTTACACATACTTGGGTATTATCCTTGGCTATCCATGACTAGCACCTTGTAATAGACTGACAACCTGGTCAGGGTGGACCTTCATCATGTCCAAAGTCAGCTGGGATTGGCTCAAACTTTCCCCATGACCCTGATAGATAAGCAGTATAGAAAATGGATGGATGGTTGGATGGATGGATGAGTTTCTTCCATCGTTAGTCCACATGAAACACACTGTAATCTCATGTAATCAAAAGAAATTGTGAATAAGTTCACACACTCTGAAGTTACAAGCCAGAATCTCTGTTTTCACCACCTACACAGGAAGCAATGGTAGCTCAGTGGTTAAGGCTCTGGGTTACTGATCAGAAGGTCAGCAGTTCAAGCCCCAGTACCACCAAGCCCTTGAGCCCTCGACTGTTCAGTTGTATGAATGAGACATTAAGGTAAGCTGTACTAGATAAGGATTTTTATTATAATTAAATGCAGAATTTAGGCCTTAAAATCAGCATAACAACTGCAATCACGTGCCATTGTGTCAAGAACGTGAGATTTAAATACTGATTGTACCTTAATTACAAGTAAATTGTTACCACACTGTGGCATAGTGGTTAGCACATTATAGCAAGAAGGTCCTGGGTTCGAGTCCCGGGCTTGGGCGTTTCTGTGTGGAGCTTGTTTATTCTCCCTGTGCTTGTGTGGGTTTTGTTCGGGTACTCCGGTTTCCTCCCACAGTCCGAAGACATGCACGTTAGGATAATCGGCTGTTCCAGTTTGTAAGTGAATGAGAGTGATAGCGCACTTTCATTTAATTCCCAGCGCTGTTTTCCCTTATTTGCTCATACCCTCATGAAATACTGCAACAACAGTCAATTAGCTGTGATTTCTGTGTGTTAATACTGTGAATGTGGAAATAATGACTGCAGACTGGTGTTCACTTCTATCCCTGGTATATCTAATATGTCTGCATGCCTGCTGAAAACTCAATTGCCATTTAAAAAAATTCAGATCTAAAGGTTTGGGTAGACAGAAAGACAGACTTGACATATGAGTTATATGAGAAGTCCTATATTTAAGTACTTCATTATTTATTACGTGTGTAAACAGGCACTAATCATAACTGTAAAGACGTCATGAAGCAGCCAATATGGTGACTGCGCCTTGGGGAGAAAAAAAAATGTAAATTACCATGATTGCTTACTGTGAGTGACAAGCAGGTGACAAGCATGACTCATTTCAACTGAGACATTTTTTAGCCTAGACGTGAGCGCGGTGGTTGGATTAGACCTTCTCAGTTTAACGTACTTCTCGGTTTGTCATGGCTCGTATGTGCGCTTTGGAGCCTAACTCTTTAGATCACCTTGAACGAGAAGGAGACAGGGAAAGTAGCACAGGGCCAGACGCACAGCCTTCTGTTGAAGAGGACCACAGCTTGTAAGAGCCTATGCAGTCTGGCCCCCTGCTGCAACAAACCTGTTCCTGAAGGACACGTGAGATGAACACCATTTCATGGCCGAGGGTTTGAGCACCTGACCACCTGGCTCCATCCAAAGACTTTTTTCTTCATTAGTAAGGAAAAAAAACATTTAAAAAGCTGGATGCGAGGACATGAATAGGATCTCGCTTTCTTGCTAAATAAAACCAAATCTCTACATACAGCACTGTCTTTGTACAACAAGTGGTTCAGCCTTCAGTGTGAGTTATGCTCTCTTGTAAACAGTGTTGTAGTTGTTTGACATACTACACAGTAGTCGGCTTGGAGGATGAGCGTGCTATAAAGCTGCTGAAGCACAGGTCTCGCATCACCAACTGAGTCGTGAGTCATGGTTACCATGACCATCCTGGGACCCTTCAGGTGGATTTTGGAGGCGGCCTCACAAAGCAAATATGTGTGAAGGAAATATGCACTTGCCAGAGAAGCGTGAGCATTCGTCTCAGCTGTCACGTCGACCGGCAGTAAATGTGACGTCTACAGTATGTCTTCCATGTATATTTGTAGCTCAAGAGAAATCCATTTTAACATCCGATAAACCATGTATGCCCACAGATGCATGCACGGTTGCAACGGTTGAATTGATCCGGCGTTTGATCCACGGTTCGATTTCAACATGACCAAGCTTTCCATGAATGAAACCAATGCCCTCCTGGAAAGCAGGGTGGCTCTCACGTAGTGCACGTAACACTTACGGTATAATGCAGTTTGACCCCTGGAAGGCTAAAAAGCATCGACCGTCATTTACCATGAAGTCAATCCATCTATGTGAGATCTAGGCCTTCATCTCTTATACTTAACAGAAAGCAACAATGTGGTGTGTGCAGTATGAGCAGGGTCCTTCAGAACATAAAAGAATTCCGTCAACTTCTTAATTTATATTATGATGAGGATTCTGAATCTGAAAACACTTTTTTTTATTTTGATATACTGTATTGATCCTGAAAGGGAAATTTGGCTTTGTATATAACTCATCCAAAGTACACACACACACACACACACACACTTTCCCTGTCATATAGTGAATCCAACCAACGACCTTTCGGTCCCAAAGCTGGTTCTCTAAATATTAGGCCACGGCTGCCCCGACACTTGTACTTGGGTTACCATTTTCAGCTGTTCGAACTATAAGCTTTGTTTTTATTCATATCCAGATAAATCAGAATCAGAATCAGAATACTTTATTGATCCCGGAGGAAATTGTGTAAAATGTTGTATGTATAGCACTAATAACTGCATATCTGTATTTATAGTTATTATTTTTAATCTTTGTATTATTATAAATCAGTATGTTCTTACGATTTTTTTCATTATGGGACAGACTAGAAGATCACTATAACCTTTCTGTGTTATCCTGGACTCAGAGAGGGCGTTTCTGTGCAAAGTTTGGATGTTCACTCCGTGCTTGCATGGGTTTCCTCCAGGTAGTCAGGTTTCCTCCCACACTTCAAAGACATGCAAGTGTTACGTGCACCCGCCTTTGCCCAGAGTCGGCTGGGATAGGCTTCGACCTCCCCGTGACCCTACCAGGATAAATCGGTACGGATAAACAAATAAAAAAATCTGATGGGAGCTGTCTGCCAGTCACTGGCAGGGCAATCAACCGTCCTTCTCTTTACAAATCGATCTCTTAAATACTTCATTTTCACATACACACTTTCTTCTTTCTCCTTCATGAATAATTACACATTTGTGTGATTTCTGCATAGATTCAGAGAGTGCAAGTGCAGGTAGAACGCACGTCTTCACAAAGCCTCTGTACGTTTTAGTGCTGGTATAAAGTGGGATGAACACTTTCTGCTCCCTCTCGCTCTCTCTCTTTCTCTCTCTCTCTCTCTCGCCCCCTCTCTTTTGCTCAGTTTAGCTCTGCCTCAATCCTCAGGGCTGTGTTTTTTATTTTTTGAGAGAAAGAGAAAGAGGGCTCCAGGGCTGAGCATCATTTTCATCAGCTATTGAAGTGTTACGTGTAGAAAAAGTCAAGTTTTGCCTGAGGATAATAAATCATGTCACTTAGTAGCTATGGCAGAAGAATAAGAACTCTACAGACTCACAGTGTATCGTTTTCTGCACTGATGGTAATAGTATAATCCTACTAAGTTGTTTCTCGCTTGCCCTTCAGAGTCATTTGTTTCCTAATTGCAGAGAAAACACGTCAGCTAGAGCAACAGTGGAACAGTATACCTTACTAATACCAGCACTGATTCATGTAAAGAATCAAATGCACTGTTGCATATAAAACTTTGCTTACTGCAGAGGTATGAAAGTATTTCCAACTTGTATCTTATCTGATTACACTGGGCCACGATGTCCACGATCTCAGCAAATCGAAACAGCGTGGAGCTCCACAATTTATAAGCACGCTTGGAGCACGATTGGGGTATAAAAAGGAGGCAGGGTGCATCCAAGACAAGAAACTTGAAGGAATCGGTTTTCCAAGTATATCAGGATCTCCCACTATGGCACATCAAGGTCTGTTACACTCTGTTAAGCTCATCACGATTCCACCAAGTTCCCTCAAGATCATCACGATTCCACCAAGTTCCCTCAAGATCATCATGATTTCACCAAGTTCCCTCAAGATCATCACGATT
>JAQMYF010000015.1:18081791-18098365 GCA_030014195.1 Neosilurus mollespiculum
AGGGAGGAAGTGAGGGAGGGAGGAGTGAGTGAGTGAGGGAGGAGGAAATGAGGGAGTGAGTGAGTCAGTGAGAAGGAAATGAGGGAGTGAGGGAGGGAGGGAGGAAATGAGTGAGTGAGGAGGAAATGAGTGAGTGAGGAAATGAGTGAGGGAGGAGGAAATGAGTGAGTGAGGAAATGAGTGAGGGAGGGAGGGAGGAAATAAGTGAGTGAGGAAGGGAGGGAGGAAATGAGTGAGTGAGTGAGGGAGGGAGGAAATGAGTGAGTGAGGGAGGGAGGGAGGAAATGAGTGAGTGAGTGAGTGAGGGAGTGAGTGAGTGAGTGTGTATAGCACTAGTGAGTGTTTGTAAAGCTTTCTGCTACAGCTGCATCATAGGGAGCAGTCAGACCTTACTGTATGGCATAAACAGATGTCCAACAGATTAAAATTTTGTAAAAGAAAATGATTCAGTGGTGAAAGTCGCTGCTCTAGGCACTCACGATACGCAGAGGATGTACGTCACTGTCTGTTTTGGACATCTGGTGAAGACCCGTTACATGTACTGTAATAATTCTTTTCTTATCCTGAAGTGGTCATTCTTGTTCTGTGGACCCCTCTTAGATATTCGTTATTTATCACTTCCCATGCACTTTATGTCCTGCACACCTCTGGTTCACCCGTTGCAGGTCAGGTAGTAGTCCGGCAGCGAGTCAGGATGTGAACTGACAAACACAGGACGAGAAATGTACAAGTTCTGAACCAAACGCATATGCCCAACACACAACAAGCATACAGTCAGCAGACGCCTTTGCCCGGTGGAGTTCGTTCCAAGTTTAAACTTACTGGCAGATAAAACGAATCTTGCCTGACAAGGAACACAATCTGTGAACGAAAACAGATCCACCAAGCTCCCTCAAGGTCATCACAAATCCACCAAGTTCCCTCAAGATCACCACGATTCCACCAAGTTCCCTCAAGATCACCATGATTCCACCAAGTTCCTTCAAGATCACCACGATTCCACCAAGTTCCCTTATGATCACCAAGATTCCACCAAGTTCCCTCAAGATCATCACGAATCCACCAAGTTCCCTCAAGATCATCACGAATCCACCAAGTTCCCTCAAGATCATCACGAATCCACCAAGTTCTCTCAAGATCATCACGATTCCACCAAGTTCTCTCAAGATCATCACGGTTCCACCAAGTTCTCTCAAGATCATCTCAAATCCACCAAGTTCCCTCAAGATCACCACAATTCCACCAAGTTCCCTCAAGATCACCACAATTCCACCAAGTTCCCTCAAGATCACCACAATTCCAACAAGTTCCCTAAAGATCATCACGATTCCACCAAGTTCCCTCAAGATCGTCACGATTTCACCAAGTTCCCTCAAGATCATCACGAATCCACCAAGTTCCCTCAAGATCACAATTTCACCAAGTTTCCTCAAGATCGTCATGATTTCATCAAGTTCCCTCATGATCATCACGATTCCACCAAGTTCCCTCAAGATCGTCACGATTCCACCAAGTTCCATCAAGATCATCACGATTCCACCAAGTTCCGTCAAGATCATCACGGTTCCACCAAGTTCCCTCAAGATCATCACGGTTCCACCAAGTTCCGTCAAGATCATCACGATTCCACCAAGTTCCGTCAAGATCATCACGATTCCACCAAGTTCCGTCAAGATCATCACGATTCCACCAAGTTCCCTCAAGATCATCATGATTCCACCAAGATCCCTCAAGATCATCACGATTCCGCCAAGTTACCTCAAGATCATCACGATTCCACCAAGTTCCCTCAAGATCATCACGATTCGATCCCACGACCCCCACGATTCTCTCAAATCATGGAGATTGTGGACATCATGGCCCAGTGTGGCATCATTCAGTAGAAGAACAGTTATATCATAACAACAAAGAAGCTCCATCCAGGTGAATAATCAGGTCTGTAAGGGGTGGCACAGTGACTCACATTCCTCTTCATACTCAAAATATATAAAAATGAACTATAAAAATCCTGATTTAATTTACTTTTTATATTCTCTAGTAGTAAATATTAAAACAGTCATTTACCTTATGGCCCAGTCCCACATACTCCCGATGGAAACTGATGAGCCTCGGGAGGGATCTTGAGCACGTTTCCCGATGTATCTGCAAATATTCGGGAGATTCACAAGCCATCCTGAAGCATCGGGAGGCCTCGGGATAACCGCAAAAAAAATTCAATGTTTGCACTAAAATTTTTCCCGATGCATTCCTGACACTTTTTCGGGAAAACAGGATGCAGAGGCTTCCAAGGAGCTTTCCAGGAACTTCCCAGACACACGGGGATGGTTCAGGGATGCATTCCCGTAAATTCCGCGAACTACTCATATTCCCGATCCATCCCGGAATCATCGATTAAGTTTCGCTGAGGTATGTAAGAACCTTCGGTGAAAGTAGACTACTTGGCGAAAGTTCGGCGACACTCCGGTTAGCATTCGGAGACACCTTTCCAAAGTTTTTGCCAGTCTCCACGACCATTCGCAGATAACTGTAAAATGGTGGAGAGGTGCTTTGTTCCTAGCTTGATGATTAGCTGAATTCTACACTCGCGCACACAATAAAGACGTGTTATACAGGGATCACAGCATGATTGCTGCCGACATGCCACCACGCAAACGAATAACTTCTCCGAAGTCTGAAAAGAAGAGAGGGAAAGCACACAGACCAGCCCAAAAGTGAGAAAGAAAGCAGTGTGGATTTGATGGCTGATTCCCCCCCCGATCATCAAATCCATCAGTCATTCCTGAAACACAGCATGAAACCCAGGAACAAAGAAACATGTCAGGTGTCCTGCTGTTGTTGGAGCTCAGCCATAATACTGTGTATCATTTCGCCATCATGCAAGAAAGTGAATGGGGCTGACGCCGAAATATTCATTCACAAACCCCCCAAAAACATTCCCGGAAGCAACTGGTATGGTTCGCAAGTTATCACAGATGCATCACCTAACCATCGTGGATACACCCCCCCTTCCCCTCGTGTACTTTTCGATATCGCCAACGTTCCAGGGCACATTTGCAGATTTTTGGAGAATGTCCCATGTATCTTTCCAGAACGTCTTGCGTCATCGCTGATTATTCACGGACATCATTCAGGGGACATTACCCGAAGATTTCTTGAAATACCCGAAACATCTGTGTACGTTCACAGGAACATCGCCGATGCATATTAAGTGAAATTTAACACCGGACCACTCGCGAATTTTGCAGCAAAAATTGGCGACATCGCGAGCCATCGACAATGACGGCCATCATTTGGAGGATCATTTTAAAGCATGATGAATAAAAACTGGATTGAATGAACTTTCATGGGTGTAAATAATAATTAGATTTTTCATTTACCTTTGAACAGTGGGAGGTTTTACCTTTGAATTGTGGGAGGTTTCACTGGGTCACCCTGTACCTTTAATATTCTGAAAAAAGGTGATGGGATATTTTGATCATAACACCCATTCCTAACTGTCACAGTGCCTGTTCAAATATAAAAAACCCGATGAGAAACAAGAAAATAAAACAAAGTGACTATCAAACTGCAGGCCAGATGTGCTGAGAACGTATAAGAGGCTGCGTAACACTAAACATAAAATACTTTTGGAAGATACATAGTGGAGATGTTAAAAATAATTCAAAGCTGCTTTAAAGGTACAAAGCCAAGGTCATTCATACGTCTTGCTGACGAGGCAAAACCACCTGCTCTAGAGGGAGTGTTACGGCGTTTTGTGCAGTAACTCAAAAATAGATGAAAAAGATCAGTCTTCAAGTTGGGTCCTAACAAAAATCTTTTTATAAGCCTTTTTTCCAAGAATGATAGATCTCAAAAACACAGGTCACCACCATCCTTATTAAATATCATACCCTGTTGTTGCACAAAATCTCAGGGGACGTGGGCCCTAAGAGATATTATTGAAATTGTAAAGCATAACCATTGTTTTCCATCTCTGGTGAAAGAAGGGGAACTGGATGCCCCCACAATAAAATAAAATGGTGGATCACTGATGCTTTGGGGCGGTTGGTTGTGAAAATTGATAGCATCATGAATCCTGGCAAGGTCCAGGATATTTTAGCCTACAACCTCTGCCAGGAGGTTAATATTTGCCTGTAAATGGATGCTTCAGCAAGATAATGACCCCAAACTGAAGTGGAGGTGGGACAGAAAATCGATGGTGCGCAGTGGTTATCAGTCTACAGATTTGAGCCTTATTGGAAATCTGCGTCCTGTAAGGCATCATTTTAAATGTATATAGATTTCATCCATCAACAGGAAAAAGCCCACCAACAAGTAACCACTGAGCAGATATTATCAGAGAGGGGGATCATTCTCAGCGCAGTAATGACAATAACAATGCAGTGGCATGGAGTGCATGTTTGTGTGTAGTGCTGATAAAATATATTAGTGGTGGTGAAGATTGCAATCAGTGTTTATTTCCTGCCATGTTAGAATCTTTTAAACATGTGCATGATGGAATAATCCCCCATTTTTAATGCACACCTTTATTGGGGTCAGGGGCAGTTTGCTGGTAACAGTTTGATTGATGAGCAGAGTGGTTAGCACATCTGCCTAACAGCAAGAAGGTCCTGGGTTCGAGTCCAAAGCTCAGGCGTTTCTGTGTGGAGTTTGCATGTTCTCCCCATGCTTGCATGGGTTTCATCCAGGTTCTCCGGTTTCCTCCCACAGTCCGAAGACATGCATACTAAGCTAATTGGCTGTTACAAATTGCCCTGGGTGTAGATGGAGTGTGAACGGTTGTGTGTTTGTTGCCCTGCGATGGTCTTGGGAGCTGTTCAGGGTGTACCCTGTCTTCGCCCAGTGTTGGCTGAGTTAGGAACCAGCTTCCCTGTGACCCTAGTAGGATTAAACGGGTCAGCGAATGAGTGAGTTTGTTTGATGGACTGCACAGAACTCTTATGCTGTTGTATGTATCACATATCCTATAATAACATATAGTGAAAATCTGCTCGTCACCCTTTTTTCCAGATTCTCAAATCAACCAGGACCATAGTAGGACAGCTTCTAAAAATTGTAGAAATAATTAAAAGGTCAGAGAAATATATATAATTTTCTAGGCTAATTTCCATGCAGATATAATTTCCAGCTCTTCCACATGGGACATGGCTGGCGTCATTAGGAGGAAAAGCCAGCTGTCAGAAATGAGACCCAGTTCTGTAAGGACTCTGCATTCGAGAGCATATTTATTAACTACCTTAACCAGTAATGTATAACTGGCAATACTAGGAGGTAATGCAAAAAAAATTAAAATAAATAAACATAACTGTATAAATTATGGTAATTAGCTGTCAACCTTAACAGCCCACTATCTTGTTTATACGACAGTTAGCATGAGAGGAATGGAGTGGAATTAACTACCCACAATGCATATTTAATCAAGTTGATTACAATCTGCTACGATGCGCTGGATACTAAACCTAAACATCAACAACAAGAACAGTACGGTATAAATTCCACAGTGACACTATAGAGCCCGGAGATCAGTCTGCTGAAATCCGAAACAGGCTTTATTACTTAAAGGGGCGGTGTTGTGGTCATTAAAGAAAAGAGACTCAATGTCATGAATGGTGCTATCAGACATAATCATTCATATAGATAGGACAGCCGGGGCCTAACGGTTAGAGAACCGGATTTGTGCCGAAAGGTCTCTGGTTCAATTCCCGATCCGGCAGGGAAAATGTGTGGTGCTGGGGGAGTGAGCAGCACCTTAGCCATGAAGGTAAACATAGGGGAAGGCACCTAACCCCCAACTACTCTCCAGGTGCCACAATATGCAATATGGCTGCCCACTGCACTGAGTGTGTGTGTGTGTGTGTGTGTGTGTGTGTGTGTGTGTGTGTGTGTGTGTGCTCACTATGGATGGGTTAATTGCAGAACCAATTTTCCCTTGCAGGATCCAAATATATATACTGTATACATACATACATACATATACACACACACACACACACACACACACACACATATATACATATATAATTGGGTTCATACATTAAGTTTGTTTGGGGTTTTCAACATGATCTTAATCTTTTAATACCCATTCGCTTCATATCGGGCACAAAATTCTCGACTCTTTCTGATTTACAGGCTAAAAAGGAAATAAAAAAATCTAGACAAGTATTTTGGATATTTATGGCATATTTAGCCGATTTTTTGGCAAGTAAATTTGGGTAGAAATTATGACACAACTACTTTAGGCATTCACTTACACTCTCTTTCATTCAGATAAAAATTTCATGAACTGCCAGCAAGCTTCTAGGCAAAGCTATCTGAAATCCCAGCACACTAAAATCCAGTGGCGCTAAAGCTTGGCATAATGCGAGAAGAAGAAATATTTGTGCTTCTCAAACCCTATTTTCTTTTGTGCATTCATTACACTATCTCCATGAGCTGTGCAAAAGCTGGGTCAAAACTGTTATTGCAATTTTTATAAAGGTGATCACATCTAATTCTTTCCCCTGATTTGAAGTTTTAGCATGCAAATGAAAAGGATGCATGAGAGGAGAAGAGAGGAGAGGAGAGGGGAGATGAGGAGAGATGAGGAGACCAGAGAAAAAGATTTAATGGAGGGTAAAACGGGAATGAGAGGAGAGGAGAATATTAACGCCGAGTGAGACAGAGGAAGGATGAAGAAAAAGTACCTGTTGTTCTCTCTGCACTCCTTGGCAGTGTTCTGGTCTGTAGGCAGATCCAGGGGGGACGACAGCAGGTTCAGACAGGAGGCAAGAGATTGGCTGGAGTCTTCCTGAGAAGCTAAAGAAACAGCAAAGCTTATTAGTCAGTGGGACTGAGATCTAACGTGACAATCTTTTATATAATGTAAGGAATAACTACATTTATGCACATTTATATACAATCAATATTAAATGATTCAGAAAGAGATCAGAATCATGAGAAATTTGAATTAATAATAAAGTGTTTTGTTTTTTCCTCTGAATACTCTGATTCGGAACTAAACCAGAACTTCAGTATACACCAGGAAACTCAGAAGCCTACCCAAGATAAGATCTAAATAACATCAATACAGATGACCGTAAAAAGCATAAAACCGTTAATTTTATCCCGTGGATTACTAGCGATTAGTAGGGATTAGTTTTTCACCGGAAGTGATGTCAGCACATTGGGCGGGGTTGAGGTCTCTTGTGGCGACAGTGAGACGTCACATTCTAGTGACTCCGAGGACGAGAACGCTGCCGGAGATGAGCGTGACAGTGAATCCAAAATGGCTTACGCAGCTAACGTTTTGCCGGCTCAGCTTTCCTGTCGTCAGTTGGATTAGGAACAAAAACAAACGTTTTCCACGATTTCTGCGCTTGTTGTTCGTGCACCTCAGCACTGGCCGGTAATGTGTTATGATGCACAGGGTCAGTGATGCAGCCCAGCCAATCCAACGAGTTGATGTCACTACCAGGCTGGAACAGCCAGTCAGAAATGCGACATGTCTCTGAGCATGCCTAAAGCGGTTACACTCGCACGCACTTTGAAAACGGACGTGGACTGATGTCGCCGGAAGGAACTGCTGTATTTATACGTGATCGTTTAAAATAGAGAGTAACACTAAGTCACCACAGGTACACTTTAATGTTCAATACAT
This sequence comes from Neosilurus mollespiculum, assembly GCA_030014195.1. NCBI lineage: Eukaryota > Metazoa > Chordata > Actinopteri > Siluriformes > Plotosidae > Neosilurus > Neosilurus mollespiculum. The sequence continues at coordinate 18,089,428 of JAQMYF010000015.1, forward strand.
GCAGGAACTGTCATGGATATACAGTCTGCTCACAAAAACTAATGCAAGTCGACTAGCTCACTAGTTCTGTGCAGGCAGTACATTTAATAAGCATTGGTTCAGAAAATGAAAGAATGAATGAATATTTGAATAATTACCTTTCACGGGTGAAAGACGGAAGGTACTGTGACGCGCCGGTTTTTGTTCCGAGGGGAATTTTGTGTATTTGACTGCCTGTCCGCAGTCCACGAATGCGCTCTTGGTCCTAGTAACTTCATTCAGTTTAGCAAGCCACTGATTAGCTGAATCATATGTTTAGATAATTAGAATTAGAAGTTCGACTTCATGTGCCCGAAGACTCAGAAGAGTCGGGTTTTCTCCACTAATGACAGAGTAACTAACGTCATGACAATAGTAATGTTATTAGTAGTATTAGCAGAAACACGTCATTCAAGTAACATAACCTAACGTTAGGCCCGACTATACACTAACTTATGTTAGTTAAACTAAAATACTAATACCAATTTTGCATAGCTTTCCCACCAAATGTAACATGTGAAAGTGGCACGTGACTTTATATATGCCTGCTGGTGCCACGGGAAAGTTCAGAAAACGTGTGTTCGCTCCACCATTCATTTTCAGTAATATTAATCATTGTTCGTGGGTAGTGGTGGGTCAGTGGTTAAGTGCCATTTATTTAAGTTACATTTATGGCCAAATGCCATAAATATAAATGTAATACATATAAAATAATATAAATAAAGCAAAAACTTGGCTATAGATTTTATTTTATTTTATGACTTGTACATTAGCGAGTCATTACAAAAACATTTTAGATTTCCAAATATTAGTCTTCCAGCACAAAAAAAAAAACAAAAAAACAAAAGGACTTCAATAAAGAAAGCAGCATATTATGTAGCATAATGAAGGCTGCTGGGTTTCACATGCAAATAAAGAAGCAAGTGTGACTAGCATTATCTCCGTACGTACTATGGCGTAGTGGTTAGCATGTCTGCCCTACAGCAAACCTTTGCATGTTCTCTACAGGCTTGCGTGGGTTTCCTCAGGGTACTGCAGTTTCCTTCTACAGTCCAAAGACATGCACATTAGGCAAACTGGCTGTTCCAAATTACCCCTAGGTTTGAGTGTGAATGTTTGTGCGTGATCTGGCGAGTTGTTCAGGGTGTACCCTGCCTTCTCCTGGTATTGGCTGAGATAGGCTTCAGCCTTCCTGCGTCCCTAGTAGGATTAAGTGATTCATCAAATTTATACATTTAATGTACATATGTGTACAATGTACATATGTATATACACACACTCACCCACACACACACACACACACACACACACACACTCACTTAAAATGGAAGGTATTTTTCTGAGACTTTCTTGTGAAGTTGATTATTAGCTTTAAAAGACGTACCGTGTCGACGTCTCTGGTCATCTGAGAGCTCCAGATCCAGCATTAGATCATCCTCATCTAGCTCAGACGAGCCAAGATTGTTCAAAACGTCCTGTGAGAACAGAAAGCGGCTTTGCATCAGTGCAGAAGGCATGTGTGTTTCACTTTAAAGGAATTTATACTCTACTACTGTTATGAAGAACTTCCAATCCAGTCAAGTAAGCATGCCAACTAGCGTGTTGAGACGGTTACTATGAATTTTAGTGCATTTCCCACTGACTGGGTGCACAGTGCACCTAGAGTTCACGGAGAGCAACGTTTTCTACAGGATGGTGATTTTTGCAAGCATCCTGTTCGAGCATTCGTGCTCATAACACAGATTTGGTCCAATACTGCTTCATCCTGAGGCGTAGGAGTATTCAACCTCAGAGTCTTGATCAGCAACTGACAATCTGGTTATACATTACAACAGACCAACACGATACAAGGAAGAACGTTATTAGTGGACTGAACTCGTATTTTCTCTAAGGGAAATTTTTCTATGCTGAATTTCTAGCAGTCAGGCAGTAAGAGTTCACTGAAGACGTAACACTACCCATCAAAAGGCTTCATTAAATCTACAACTGTAACCACAGTCAAATAACCTTAGAACCGATGACGACCAGTGGATGAGTAGCAATCTGCCTAATAAAATCCCATTCCCGCTACATCAAAATGACCTGAAAACTTTTAGGCTTTAACATAAAACCCAAGGTATGTCTTCTTCTATCAGCATGAGGCTCGGCATGTCCCGCCTGATCGAGTTATTCAAAGCCTTTTCAAAGAGACACACTGCCATCTTGTGACCAGTATTAAGAACAGTTGAAAGCAGAGAAGTGCAGGCTGGGGATAAATACGATTGGAAATTGGAGAGCAATGAGACAACGACTCAAATCCCTTTACCTCAAAACACCGCAATGGATAACTTTAAAGCACCTCCATAAAGACAACCCTCACCACCCCTCTCTCCTCGATGAAATAATACAGTACATCAGGGGGTGTGTCCACAAGCTGGACACATTTTTTTTATGAGACAAAGAATAACATTTTATTCATGCACTGTTATTTTCAATCGAGAGATAAGATCTTACACCCACACAGGTACACAGCCGCCTGTAATCCAACTACCTGCAGCAAGTATGCTGTCTGAACACTCGTGCGTGTTAACATTTATCTCTGAGAAGCATTTGAGCATTTGGTGTGACTCACTCTTCCTCTCACAACACAGATTGATTTTCTCATCCTCTCATGCCTTAGCCAGGAGAAAGCCTCCTTTACTCGTTAATGGCAGATCCTGCAGTTCCCGTCAAGCCGGTCGAAGCCGTGTAATGGCAACTGAGACAATTTTCTGCTGCCTGATGTTTCAACACAGCCCTGCAAGAAAGCAAACGCGCGAAAACATCCAGCTAGAGATATATATATATATATATATAAAGAAGAAACTACGCCTGAACACGGGCCAATCGGAGATGCCACACATAGCAGTGATACATACTGAGTCAAGCTGCTTTAGAACAAAACAAAGTCTAATGAACAACTTGCTTTTTACATGCAACAATATCAACTCGGGAACAAAACACCAATGACCACATAGGCTATTTCTAAGCATGCTCAATAATCCAGTAAAGTAAATAGTTGGTACTGATCAGACCGGTTTTGGCTTGTGCTCGGCCATGCAGCGAGGCTCTCTTTTCAACCTGAGTGCATTTTACTCTAAAACAAAACGGAGCTTTGTGTTTTGAATTGGATCAGCAATGCTCAGTTTTAAACTTATCATGATATAAAAGCGTCTATATTGGGGAACAGATGGGCTGGCCAGGATAGATGCTACTTTTCTCATTTTCAAGATTCATTAGCCTCTGAAGAGGAGAATCATGGTGAAGAGGCGGGCAATCTGCATCATCTACGATCTATCAAACAGGACAATGTGGGCAGTGTGCATTAGAAGTGCTTTCCTCACACACTCGAGCATTTTAACAAGAACATTAAAGCTAATAATATGTTTAAAAATAAAACCATACTAAATGTTTAGGACAGTAAAGAAAAAACGCACTTATGTCCGGTATTAAAACTCTCGGAGAAAAAATACGGTTTGAAAAGCATACAGAGTGAACGAAGGCTAAACTTTAGAGGTGAGGGGAAAAAAACAGTCAGTTATGTATCATGATTCTTTTGAGTGATTCATGTTTCACCAAACTCGATTTTTTTTATTATAGCAACGGGTCTGGTATACACAGCCCACAAGAAGCCCAAGGAACATGGTCGAAAGCCTTCTCCAATTCCACAAAGCACACGTGGACAGGTTGAGCTACAGCTAAAAAGTCAAAAATCTAAATGGAAATCAAACAAACAAAAAAACTAATCCATCTGGCATAACTTCAGGATTCTATGTAGATAAATGGATCGACCCTGCTGTCAACAGAAACCCTGACATGCACAATACTGAAACTATTTCTTTTTCACCTCTGCTCTGGAATACAGATGTTGCTCGGTCAATAACCCTCAATAAAGTTTCTAATAATTATAGCAATTTTCCAACATCTCAGCAGTTGTAGTGCAGTAAGTGAACAATGAAAAAAAAATAATAAAAAAGACATACTGCTGATTTTTGATTAACTAAAACACATAAACTCACAATTGATCACTAGAATTTTAAGCAAACATTTGAATATCATCCGGGATAACATTTTGCTTAAAAAAACTAATAATTATATTAGTATTATTATTAATAATAATAATCCATCCATCCCATCCATTTTCTGAAGCACTTAATCCTAATTAAGGTTTGCGGTGAGGCTGGCGCCCATCTCAGCCGACTCTGGGCGAGGGCAGAGTACACCCTGGACAGCTCGCAAGGCCATCGCAGGGCAGAAACACGCTGACGGCTATGCAGCCTACTCGTTACGAAAATCAGCAATGGTTCTTTTACAGGCCTCTCACCCCAGACAGTGAGAGACATGGCTGGCCTTTGATAACCCAGTTAGCTGCACTGGGGGATTAATAATAATAATAATAATAATAATAATAATAATAATAATAATAATAATAATGTATGCCTCTGCTGTAAACCTTTTTATTGTGAACTTGAACTATAACCCTGAACTTTGACCTATGACCTTAAGATTTTTTTTAAGATGGCCTCATGTGACGTTCCCTTTGTTCATAGACCTATGAGAGTATATTGATAAAAAAACAACAACAACAACAACAAATGAGGGATTTAAAGGAGAGTGCCCACAAGCAAGAGGCATGCATGCATGCACAGACAGGGCGAAAACATAATGCCTCTGGAACCACCACTGTGGGCGAAAAGTATAATAACATTAAATTAATGTTATTTGAAGAGTAAAACTGAATCCAAGAGAATCCTGGGAAATAAAAAACTTAAGGGTTCACATGTCAGACTAATGAGTGGCACGACTATCCAATGGTGAGCACGGTCACCTGAGGGCAAGGTTCTGGGTTCAAATTTCCCAGCTGACTAATACTTTTCTGTGTGGAGTATGCATGTTCTCACCATGTTTATGCGGGTTTCCTCAGGGTGACTCTGGTTCCCTCCCACATACCAAAGATATGCACATTGAATCTACTGGCTATTTCAAACGGTTATTTGTATCTGGTTAGCTAACTGCCTCTCACCCGAAGTCAGCTGGGATTGGCTCCAGCGTCCCCATGACCCTGACAGATAAGTGGTATATACAAAATAATGGACAGATGAAAGGATGTCTGACTAGGTACCAGGTCACGGAGAAAATAATAAACCAATGACTTGCACTTTGTTTTAGAAAGTCCGCAGGGTGCAAATTTATGAATTAAATCCACTCAACAGGACTGCATAACGCTGCATAATGCACTGTTTCAGGATTAGACTAAAGCTGGACGGACACAAGCTATTAAATATAAACACAAGAGTGTGAAAAGACTTATTTATAATTAACCATGGGGTATCCTACAAAGCATATTCACAATATTCAGGCTTATTTGAAATAGACCTACAGGTCACTCCATCCTCAGTGTGTTCCACTAACAAAATATCAGGTATGACATGTTCCCACTAACTCAAACACAGCAGTAGTAATAAAGTCTCACACACGCATATTGGACATTTCGGAGCCCTGACATTCATATTCATAGACCAAAATGTCATTATATTCTGCAAGACATAATAATGATAGAAACATTCCATAACATACCATAGAAGCCGCCTGGCAGAAACTAGTCGGCGGAATAAGTAAGGCGATCACTCATGAATACAAAAATATACAATATATAATTAAAATACACTCTAGTTTATTGAGGAAGCTATGAGGAATCCAATCAGACGACAGACGACCTGTAATTAGACCAAATAAATCAAGAAGGCATAACATAATAAAAGCTCATCGGAGAAGCCAACATTTAAGCAGGATAAAGTTAATTCTAAAAATTTATGTCAATATAATGAGTGCAAACCTACTTTGGCGTACAGGACCTCGGTACATATTTCAGCAAGCAACAATAAGGCTGCAGGATAGTGATAAATATATAATGGACACTTCTGAGTGCAGAGCAAGCCTTAAGAAGGAATTCCTGAGTTTCAAAACATACTGTAATGAGCCACGAGTGACCGAAGAGATCGCATTTTATTTGCTTTTTTTTTTCTTTTTTTTACGTTCCTGTGTAGTATACACTAAAAACAATTATTCCCCTCAGACTTGGTGCATATGGCTAAACAGTCCCCTCACCATTCAGTCTCCAGGACTATTCAGTGATATCCCCCTCACCTTCAGTGAATAATTGGTATTTATTATATGCCAACCACAGTATCTGCAATCAGCAGGCCACAATCCTAAAGTACGGATTGGTGAATAACTTTTTTCTCTGCCCACCAGCACAAAACACAAAATTCTTCACTTAAAGGCTCAAGAAATTGGACATCTTCCTGCGTTTGTAGCTTATACTTTCAGGTAGAAAGGACGCACCATAATTTTGTGAATTTTTTGGAGCTTTCAGCTGCTGGACATAATCATCGACTTCTGGCTCCTTATTTTATTCATATACATTTTCCTTTATTTTTCTTCCAGGTGGGGGATGTGTTACAAAAATGACATACAATAAATATCTTATTAACCTTGTTAGTTTGGTCAATACAAGAAGTTCAAGACCTCTGCCTTGATGCACTGACCTCACTATCGCTGTCAATAACTCAAAGCCTCGGCCTGGAATTTCCTTGTACTGACCTCACACACACTTAATGAGTAGTATATTCACACTCGCAGGCCAGCAGTTTGTTTAAAATTGCCATAGCAATAGTCCTGAGTACACTTTTTATTTTTTTAAACAGATAGAGGAAACCTATATCTGTAGTTGTTTTCATCTGGAGAATGTAATTCGGTTTGTTGAATTTGTAGAATTGAGCAAGCTAAGTGAAGCATCAATATAAGACCTACACAGAGCGAGTCTGTTAAAACACTAATTTATCACAATAACAGTGTGAACCTTGAGGCCAGCTTCCTTCATGAAATTAAAATTGAAGGAAATTAGCCAGGCTTGATGAAATAACACTAGCATATTGTGTGTCTGACCAGTGCTACCTGTCACATTTACTTTTTATTTTTCTTTAAACTATAAAATCCTTAGCGGTTTATTGATATCTTATCCAGTCAACCGAAATGTCAAGTTCTGGTAGCAAACTGTTTAAGATGATTAGCAAAAGAAAAAAGCCTTCTCTGGTGATATAATGAAGACATGAAAAAAACCTTCATAGCACAATAAAATGTGACCCAACAGGAAAATAAACATTTACTAAAACCTCAGCGATAATCCCCTTTTTTGTTTATGAAAAAACTTGCTTTCATTTAATGCAATTAATTATGTCCAACTTAAGTTATGGTAATAAAATTCATCCTTGCAGCAGCTACTGTATGTATGTACATCGCTTGCATCCTGTCTTGATAACTTTAGCCAATGGCCCTCAAACTTTTCATTTCTGCATCCATATTTCCCTGATTCAGTAGTTACATTGCCAATAACAATGCCAAACCCAGTGATAAAAGAAGCAGAAGATAAACTCAGTCTTAGGTTATTCAGTGTAAAGTGAACTGTGTTAAAGTAAAATGAAAGGGAGGCCTTCCAAGCTCTCCTGTTACTCATGAACGTACGTATATTTTCATTATGAGGTGTTTCGCAGATGCAATCTGCTAAAATACGTTTAAAAAGGCTGCTGTTTCACTCTCGCAAGAGTGCAAAATCACAAGAATATGACATGAATGCCCCAGTTCATATAGGGCAAGTTAAAGGCAATAATAACAGTATACAGATATTAAACTAACAAATCAGATATGAACTAGTGAAATTCTGAATAAATTAATTCATATGCAAATTATTTCGATGTTGCCAGTGTAAACACATAATGATCACATGACTTTTCGTTACTTTTCGCAATACAGTGGCGTATCCCTATGTATCCCAATATTTAATAGAAACAGACATAAACTATGCATTTAAGCTGTTATTAAGTTTGGGTTTATTTTCCTTTTAAGCTGATTCATTTACAACAATGTAAAGGAAGAGGATTGAAAAAAAAATTAGTGCTTCTACATTGTGTGATGTGAATTGGTGGCATGTACAGTGGCTTAAGTTGTATTACAAGAACATGACAATGCCCTCCTCACTGGTCACGCATGACTTACTGTACACCCCAGTCACACAGCACTTGCTACACATAATGCAAGGAATTCTGGACAAAGCAGATTGTCCTTTATGTGAAGGTCACATAAAAATGTTTTTTGCCTTGCTCATACTATCAAAACCATGAAAGCATATTTTCAAATTACAGCTTACAACTTCAGCTTCTAAACCACACGCACAGCTATCAGTCATGTTCATATTGATCAAAACCTTATAATCACACCCTCACATCTTTACTTCTAACAGTTCCTAAATCTTACCATTTTTCTCTACTTAAAACTTTGTGTTTGTAACTTTTCTTCATGTTTATATAATTGTTGCTGCAAGCTAGCAAGTAAGCCTTGCAAAATAATATATTATAAAAATTTCTTATAATTATTATTATTATTATTATTATTATCATAACTAAATACATGTGGTTTGTTGTTTTTATTAATGATTGAGTTCATATACATTTTTATATACATTATTCATTCATTTTCTAAGCCACTAATTTCTAATTAGGGTCGCAAGAAGGCTGGTGCCCATCTCGGCCAACTCTGGGCGAAGGCGGGGCACACCTGGACAGCTCACCAGGCCATTGCAGTGCCAACGCTCACACCTAGTGATAATTTGGAACAGCCAATTAGCCTAATGGGCATGTTTCTGGACTGTGGAAAGAAACTGGAGTACTAGTGGAGAACATGCAAACACCACACAGAAACGCCCGAGCCCAGGAATCCTTCCAGGAGGCCTTCTTGCTGTGACTCAGACGTGCTAACCCTATATATACTGTATATATATATATAAGATCTTGAGTCGATTTTCCGTAGAACAGTGCTCGATACGTCGAAGTAGAGCTAAATATAT
>JAQMYF010000015.1:18098465-18128926 GCA_030014195.1 Neosilurus mollespiculum
TATATATATGAAAGATATAGAAATATAGATAGATAAATAGATAGAAATAGATATATAAGTACATTATTTACATGATATATATAGCTAGAGAAAGGTGATAAGTTAAAGGAAACTGCACTGACTCTCTTATAGGAGGCATTTTGCTGGAATTATTTGGAATCATTTGTCCTCTTAGAGGACAGGGTCACTGCAAATCAATATCAAGTCATACTGACTAATCGCCTTTACGCTTTGGGGAAACATTTCTATCCTGATGGGAGTGCTCCATTCTAGCAATGTCATGCTAGCTCACTAAATGGTTTGATGAATCTCAATTCAACTAAACACCAATGGGACATATGGGACTGGTGTGATAGACATCACTCTACACCACCACTCTTTAAACACCAATCAAGGAAATATCTTTTGGAAGAATGATGTTGAATATATGTCATTGTAAAACAGTACGCTCGCTCGCTCGCTCGCTCTCTCTTCCCAATCCTTGTACCTTTTAGTGCAGGATGATGAGCTGTTTGTTTTGCAAGGCCCCAACAGAGTCGGATGATTGACAGTGATCAATGCCCATGCAGGGCCGAAGGCAAATAGCAGACGTGGCTGCAGCACCCTCTTGGAAAAAAGCTTGTTTCTTCGATGCATTATCGAAACTGCAAAGAAAATGGGTAGAAATCATATCTGCTTAGTCTCCTAAAAGACTGGGCTCTTTTTCTTACCCCATTTTCTCTTCATTTGTCAGTGAGTTTAATGAATGAGGTTAATGTGGTCCATGGTAGATGTCAGCATTTGAACGTGTGCAGAAGTAGTGTTGGACTGCACAGTAAAGTTACATGTTTAGGCAAATTCTGATGCGTTCCCAGCGACAGCTTCGCATTATCGAAAACATGAGTAATGAGCCAACATCGTGGAGCATGCTGATCGGCCGCCATCAGGGCATTCTGTTAATCAGATTGTGATGCAGGTTTTCGGGTCAGGAGCAGCCGTGAATTCACTAGAGGCTGATATTACCACTATTTTAGCAGAGCTAAGGCTGGAGCTTTTACTTGACACAGCTGATAGATGTCTATTGTTTAAGTGCATAAGCAGGCTACCTCACAATGTCCCAACCCCAGGATTGTCTTTATGTGCATTCAGAGGGAGTGAAGCAATGAGAAAGCAACACAATGGGTCGAGAAATCCTACGGGTAACATTACACGAGCTATACAAGTTACAGCATTCAAGTGAGGTACATCACAGGGATTGTTAAAGCAGAAAAAAATAAATAACACAAGCTGGCGAGTGCAATGCAATTACCAGAAGCCTGGTGAGAGCACATTGCACTACCTGCTGCTAGCACCTGGACAGGTATTTGGTGCACAGGCCCAGGACCAATTTTAAGATAGCTTATCATGTCCTTTCAGCTGGCAGCTGCATGGTTTATCCAAATGCAAAGCCTAATCATGCAACCCAATGCATGCTCTCTTATCTGGATGTTTGGCCACCAGTAGTCAATGCTAGTGGCAGGCCCTATTTGTTGTAGTTCAACAGGTCATTGTGGCACAGCAGAGCTTGAAATTATGGGCTTGGGAGCATCCTCACCATACAAGTATGTTTGCTAAAGTGTTCCTGCTCTATCTATGTGTTACACACAAGCCGGCCAACATTCTGCACTGCACCTTCAACAACATGTTTTAGGGCTCGGCTGAATGGGCTGAAATGAGTTTAATTCACAGCGTGTCTGGGCTTAGCCTTAGAGACAGGGTGAGGAGCTCAGACATCGGGGGAAACTCGTAGAGTAGAGCCACTGCTCCTTGATGCGGCCTCACTTGATGTGGTTCGGGCGTCTGATTAGAATTTCTCCTGGTCACCTAGCTTTAGAGGTGTTCCGGGCACGTCTGACTGGGAAGAGGCAGTGAGCAGACTCAGAATTTGCTGGAGGGATAATACTGTATATCCCGTCTGGCCTGGGAAAGCCTCAGGATCCGCCAGGAGGGGCTGGAGAGTTTCGCTGGGGAGAGGGATGTCCAGGACTCCCTCCTAGACCCTCGGATAGGCAGAGGAAAATGGGATGGGTGGATGGATGAATGGAACTCCTTCTCGGGAGTCTGGGGTACCCTAAAAGCGCTCGACAGATTGGTCAATGCTACAACTAATGCATAGCGAGAATAGCATAGAGAAGCAAAACGTGCGTTGTAATATTCTCACAGCGGAGGCGTGGAGTTGGTGTCAAGCTATTTATATGAATGAAAGAAGCAAATGGACATAAAGTAGTTTTTGCTTAGGACAGCTTTCTTGCTACTGGAAGAGGAGTGAATTGTGTGAGGTGTGAATTGTTTGAGTCGGTGCACGTATTAGGGAATGGAGATCAGGGATTTCTCACTGTGGCCAATAAATTATTAAACCTATCAACCCATGGGCTCCTGCAGATGAGATTGTGCTCAGGCCAGCTTTATGTCTAGTAAGGATTCTCGTCCATCAAAAATTTACAAATAAATATGAGAAAAATAAAAACAAATGCTTTATTTCAAACGAGCGAAATATCATCATCAATGTAGAGTTTACTAATTGAACCCTGACACGAGCCGCTGACATGAGCCGAGTGCTGAATGTGCTGGATGTGTAATAGGTCTATTCATATGCACAGAACAGGATGTTCCTACAAATCCTTTTTTGGTATTGAAAGTAGAATGTGGGAAGAGAAACCTTATCCATATCATGCATAACCTTAAAAACAACACTAACCGCACTGCTGCTCACAAGGTACATGGATATTTTTATATGGTTAAAGCTTATTAGATGGCTTATACTGATTATCCACTCTGGTATTTGGGTCAAACATTGCACTGAATAACATCGAATAAGTAGGAAAGATTCAAAGCTAATCATGCACAGTCTTGTCACAGTCAGTCATCAATGTAGGAAGAATATTAAAATACTTAGAACGCAATATCTATGAATTTTTTTTTTTGTGAATGAATTTGATCAAAAGACTAGCGATATCATTCTATACAAAAATAACTGGGCAGCACGGTAGTGTAGTGGTTATTACGTTCACGTCACAGCAAGAAAGTCCTGGGTTCGAGTCCCAGGGCATTTCAGTGTGGAGTTTGCATGTTCTCTCTGTGCTTACATGGCCTTCCTCTGGGTACTCCAGTTTCCTCCCACAGTCCAGAGACATGCACATTAGGCTAACTGGCTGTTCTAAATTGCCCCTAAGTGTGAATATGACTGTGAGTGTTAATGGTTTTGTGTGTGTGTTGGCTCTGCACTGGAATGGCAAGCTATTCAGAATGTACTCCATGCCTTTGCAGTGTGGGCTCAGACAGGCTCCAGCAACCGCAGTATGATTAAGCAGTTTGACAAATTAGGGAATAAGTGGACATAAAAATTAATTTTGGATAATCCTGTTTTACCAAAATGCAGTGCTACTAGTGTTATACACCCAGAATTAAAGCATTTGTCGCTAAAGCTATCCTGCATTCCCTTTGAGCATCGAAGCTTAAAACATCACTTACAGTGTGTTCTATATTATTATACACCTACCACCCAACATTGAATCTACATGCCTAGTATCATGTAGGCCCTCCTTGGCAGCCAAAACAGGTGTGATCCATCAAATCATGGACTTTACAAGACCTCTGAAGGTGTGCTGTGGTATCTGGCACCCAGACATTAGCAGCAGACCCATCAAGTCCTGCACAATTTTTGCAGTGTTGCAGGTCACATTATCCTGCTGAAACAGCCCAATGCCAAAAGTGACATTTGAACTCTAAGCGGTCTGTGGCTGCGTAATGCCATGTGCAGCAAAGCACAAAGTGATGCACTGTGTGTTCCGACACCTTTCTGTCATATCCAGCATGATTTTCTCAGCAGTTTGTGCTAAAGTAGTTCTTCTGTGGGATCAGACCAGACAGGCTAATGACATGAGTCAGGAAGCCTCAGGCACCCAGGGCCCTCTCGCAGTCGCTGGTTCACCAGTTATCCTTCCTTGGATATCTTTACATAGGTACCACTGCATACTGGGAACATCCCACAGGGCCAGTGGTTTTGGAGATGAATAGTCTCAGTTGTTTAGCCATCACAATGTGGCTCTTGTCAAAGTTACTCAGATCCTTATGCTTGTCCATTTTTCCTGGTTCCAACACATCTACTTTAAGAACTGACTGTTTACTCTCTGCATAATACATCCCATTGCCAGTGGCTGATTGGTGTATGCTATTGTGTATCTTATTTATCATTAATGGTGTCATGCAAGGTTTAATATCATTTTAGGGCTATAAAGGAAGGCACATAACCATCAACATTGTAGTGGCTGGTCTAAATCTGACTCAGGATGAGGCACTGAGGCATTCTGAAGCCAGCCAAGAGATATAATCCCTCTATCATGTCCTAGGTCTGCCACGGGATTTCCTCCAGGTCAGACATGCCCAGAACTCCTCTCCTATGAAGCATCCAGGAAGCATCCTAATCAGCTGCCTGAACCACCTCAACTGGCTCCTTTCAATATGGAGGACATTCTTGTTGAGAACTTTTTGGTTCTAACATATTTTTAAAGCCAAAAAAGGTTATTTGATTATTACCATTTATTAGATAAAAAAAAAAACTGAAACATGCTGTTTGAATACATATTTAATCCCCTGGGCTTTGAAAGCTTGAAAATCATGACTACATAAAAGACAAAATAATACACAAAATAATCTTTATATAAAAAGCATTCTTTGTAAGGGCTATAATTTCACTGCAAATAAGAAGAATAAGAAGGATTCTGTAGATGTGAGAAACAAACTCAGTGAACTGAGCAATGCAAAAAACGGCTACAATAAAAAGTCTGAATGTCGACTGAGAGGCTACTAAAACTACAATCGTCACTTTGCAATGTTCTTTGGCTGAAATTCGAATGAAGGTGCATGGATCTCAAGACCTCTCCATAAAACAGGCCTCCATACATTTACAGCATGTGGCAGACGCTCTTATCCAGAGCGACTTACAATTATCATTTTTATACAACTGAGCGTTAAGGGCCTTGGTGAAGGGCCCAAGAGTGGTGATAGTGGGGATTGAACCGCTGACCTTCAGTTTAGTAACCCATCGCCTTAACCACAAAGCCACCACTGCCCTAAAACAGGTCTCCACAGGAGAGTGCCAAGAAAGAAAATATTCCTTCAAAAGGTCCACATAAAATTCACATATGGAATGAGCACAGAAAAGCCCCAGGGAGAAGGTTTTATAATCAGAGAAGACAAAAATAAAACTTCTTGGCCAGAGTTCTTCGAGATATCCTCGAGAGTTCTTGTGGCTTTAAACTAACACTGACCAAACTCCGTACCTACAGTGAAACATGGTGGCGGCAGCATCATCCTGTGGGGATGCTTTCATCTGCAGGAAAATTTTGTCAGGGTTGAATGGAAAATAGATGGACACAAACATCTCACAATATCACTGCAGGATTGTGACTAGATTGCATTTGCCTGGCAATGGTAATGTTTACTTCGAATCAGCTCTGGCACTTGCAAGTGCTGTTTACCCATGAGGGAGTTCAAATTGTTGTACCGGTCACAAACTGTACTGAACTAAAGACGTAATTGAAGGATGGGTTTCGCTTTTGAGTCTGGTTCCTTTCAAGGTTTTTTCCTCATGTTGACTGAGACAGCTATTTCCTGCCACCGCCGCCGCAGGCTTGCTCACTGGGGATGTGTAGAGTTTGTAGAAAAATGTTTAAATTCTTTACCGAATGTGTTTTATTATGTAAAGCTGCTTTACAACAACGTCAGCTGTAAAAAGTGCTATACAAATAAAGCTGAACTCAACTGAACAGAATTTATTGCAGATATTCACAAAAGCAGCCAAACGCCATAAAGGAATAGTGCATTTGAGGAGTAGGGTCCTTTAAATACTTTCAGCATTTTGTATTTGAAAGACCAAACTTCTTTCTATTTAAAAAAAATCTCTATATACTGTGCATAGTTTATTCATCAATACATCTTCCACTGCTCATCGGAGGAAACCCAGGCACCCCTCTCCAGCCTCTTCTGAGGGATCCTGAAGCATTCCCAGGCCCGGTGGGGCATATAATTAATTTATTTTATAGAATTCCTCCAGCAAGCTATGGGTCTGCCGCAGGACCTGTTGGACATGCCCAGAAAATCTCTAAAGAGAGGCAACCAGGAGGCATCCTAATCAGATGCTCTACCCCAAGCTCCCCCGAGATGCCTGAGCTCCTCACCCTATCCCTAAGACTGAGCCATACACCCTCTGAAGGAACCCATTTCAGCCGCTTGTGTCTGTAATCTCATTCTTTCAGTCATTAATATGCATAGTTCACATACATAATAATTTAGAAAGGATAAAACAGTCAAATTTTTAAAAGACTGATAATCATTCATTGCAGAAAAGGAGAAGGGCTATATGAGACACCATTCATTTATACTGAGATACCGAAACGTCATACTGCCTTGAGTACTGGCTCATAAGCACGGGAGCCACATTCACACAGGAAGTGACGAGCAAGCATGCAAAGTCAGTAACCACCAGCAAAATGAGGCGAAATTTTCTCAAACGACGTGAAGTAGACGTGTGCAGAGTTGAACTGAGCTGAGCTTTCACGCGACACAGTTGGAGCGACTACCAATCGGTGCTTAAAAATACCGTTGACTGGCAGATACCGCCAAACACAGAGTTCCCCAAAACGTTTCCGTAGGGAAACAACAAGCACAAGTTTAACTGATTCTCCCACATTAACATGGAAGAGCAGCTCATTATTGCGCTTATTGGCTACACACAAAAATTTTACAAGGAAACACAATGCCTAGGTCCACGATTTTTAAAACGCTCAACGAATACACCAAAATCTTTTCCTGGTTCATGATTCTGTACTTGCCGTGCAATAATAATAATAATGATAATGATAATCATCATCATCATTATGTTAATAATGATAACAGTAATAATGATTTTGATGATAATAATAATGATAATATGACCCAAGATAAACTCAAAATATATAAGCTAATTATCATTATATAAAAGCTCTCACAGACCTACTGTAGGGAACTAGTTTGATGATGCTAACAGTTTCACTCGGAAAGATTTGTAAGCGGAAAACATGCGAGAGGGTTACCTAGGCAACAAGAGCGGAGGAATGCAAATCTGTCTCAAAGCGCTATGGAGACTGTATCGATTACATTCCATTCCTGCTCATTTGCATAACCAGCAGTAATAAATACAATGCAGAGCCAGAACAATGCCAGGCCATAATATTTCACCTTCTGTCGGCTCGTACACACCATTTTTATTAATGAATATGACTCTAATAGTCCTGGAGCTAACACAATCTGAAGCACTACTGAGAGTTTTTAGGGGGCTTGGAGAGCTATTTATTATCCTGTCCGAAGTAAAGTTTCTCAGGGGAAAGGTACACTCATATTTAACCACAATAAAAGAAAAATCGGAGCATTCCTGGTACACATCAATCTGAAAAATAGTGCATGTTATTTACTATATAATGAGGTTCAGTATGCCTGACAAGCTTAGAAAACAAACAGCATTATTATCATTATAAATATTCTTAGATATATTGTGCCAGCAGGTTTTTTGGTGGTATATTGGTATGCTAGCAACGACTTTCCATTTTGCTTCGGTTGTTAGGTTGTTTTCTGGATACTGAGCAGGATGCTGTGCTTTTAAGCCTTTTAAAGTACGGAAAGGTACGGAAGCCCATAAGCGGATGTACATTCAAACATTTTTTCCTCCGTTTTCTTGAGATAACGTGTTAGTTATGTCATTTTCTCGAGATGTTGTTTTTCCGAGATAACAGAATCATTTCATTTGTTTTTCCATGATCTCTTGTTATAACAAGGTCATTTTCCAAGGTCTAATAATGAATAATTATGTAAATATTATGAGATCTAGAGTTACCAATACATACACAGGGTGGGAAAATAGGCAACATCATGTCAGAGGAGCAGGTGTACAGCTCAACACCTCACCTTTCTCGTCAATCAAGTCCTGACGCAGGCTAAAATAACTTTATACCTTACTATAAATAACTTATCACAGGAAGACAATATTTGTTGTCCTAAGCAAATGGCATAAATAACTCGAGATCACAAAAAACAAATGAAATATCAAATTTTTCTGAGAAAATGGAGGTAAAACTAAATTTATGAATTCACATCCGCTTGGGGCTTCGGTAGAGAAGTTGTTGGGCATTGTACCCTTTCACAACACTTGGCATAAACAGTGGCTGGGAATCACGTGTCCAGTGTCCCTTAAAGTAACCATAAAATGTTTCTGCCAGTATTTTCACAAGTGACCTCCTTCATCTCAAACTGAACACAAACTAACTAACGTGCTCTGAGTGGAACAGGACAAAAAAAAAACCCACAGTGTTTTAAAATGTCCAGTTTTCAATACTATTAAAATATTGTTTGTCTTGGCTGCATGATTTTATATCCCAAACTACTCTGGGTCTACAGGGAATGCACTAAAGATTAGCTCAAGGCGAGGCAGAGAGGAGTTCAGAGGGCACGGAGTTCACAAACCTTAATTCGCATGTAATTACAGCGCAGCTGACCTCCAAACCAAGTAGCTAGTTCAGCCGCAGTACTTGGCTAGAGTTTATGGATAAAACTGAAGTTGAAAAATATATGTTTGGTTACCAGTCTGAGCAACTGAATAACTAAAACCACTCAAAAAAGGCTCATAGAAATGTGACCTGCAAACCCCAAAAACTCTACCCTGGGTTTACCATATCAGCCAAGTCTGCTCCAATCGTACTCGATCACAGGACGGTACATCTCAGTCTCTAACTCCAAATCATCTACAGAGTCTAATGCATTAAATATCTAATGCACAGCACTACTCAGAGATTTATTAAGATAAATATCTGCACTCAAATCTCTTATTTCAGCCAACTGGGCTTACTCAGTAAGAAATCTGTCAGAAAAAAGCACTGAGAAAGAAGCAAGACGTCTCCTCTCCTCAGTATTGCCTTTTCAGTTAGCGGTGCGCTCACATGACACCGACCACAATTTGCCCCAATCATAATCCAATGTTACACAGGAAGAGATCGGAGAACATCGGTACACATCAGAGAACGTAGGAGCTCTGCACGTTGGTGAGGAGTGAACTAATTTGAGAGAGTTGAAAATTTTGTCTTTTTGAGTACATCAGAATTTTGAGTACAAATTTGTCTGAGTACATCAGAAAACACAGCAAAAATAAACGTGTTAGGGAGACATTCTGGTCACATTTCCGGTAAATTTGCGTGTTTTATAATATCAGAGACACATCGGTATAGATCGTAATAACATCGGGTGAAACACTGGAATAACAACAGAATCTTTTCAGGTAGCAATCGGAGAACATCGGTAGACACTGGAGCAAAATCGTCTGAAACGTCGACTAACATCGGAATATGATCGTCTCAAATTGGGATCATGATCGGTATCGTGTGAGCGCATCTTAAGAGTTTTGTTATTCTAAAAGTTTAACAATTTCAGATCAAAATTAATCTCATTTTCATACCTTTATTTATTTATTTTTTATTTCAATTACAATTCTTAATCCAAAAGTTCTTCAGGAAGCTACTTCCCCACCTCCACCTGAAATACAACGTGTTTGGCTTCCTCCTCCTATTTACAGTCTTTCTATTGGGAAAAAAGACCAGGAGGGGAGAAAATACCACTCTGCATTGTGAGGGGGTTGAGTTCAGAGAGGGAAGGAAAGCTTATCAGAATATAGCACATCGTGAAGCGCTGGTGTGCCCAAAAAAATAAATTTCGCAAAAACCTTGTGTTTACAGCCAGCTCATAGAGCCCAGAGGGAAAACAAACATGAGCTAACCTCGATATTTGGCAATTTGACATGTGATCTAAGATGGCTATTCAACCCTATAAGAACATTTATGTGTCACAAAAGTGGAAATAGCATAATATCCCCCTTTTAAAGAATGAAGAAACACGACCAGAGAGCTATTCACTGAGATCAGATTTAAACAGCGAGAAAGAGAAAAAAGTATGTAAGGATGAATGAATATCTATAAAACTCCCAATAAGGGATGAGCACGTCTATAGGAGACCACAGTAAACTGGATGGAGCATATTACAGTCCAGATTTCTTTTTTCTTTTTGCATAAGCACTAGGGAAATATGTGCAATGAACGAGTCCCACTCTGATATTAAAAGACAAAGCTAGCAACTTTGGGATCTAATGCATGATATCTAGTCAATATACCTTTATATACCCCTGCAGTGCACTATATTCATATCCAGCCACACCCGTTTGCAGTGCAGCAGTGTGTGCTCACTTCTGTGGATTTAGTTAGCTATGTTTCCAAGTGTGTTTGAATAGGTGTGGCGTGAATCCTTTAACACAGTGTAATTTAAATGAAGAATGATTGACAATCAGCTCCATCTACTGAATTTTTATGATTTAAAAATAAACATTCGGGCTTATTACAGGGTAATAAAGTAAAAAGCCCCAAAGCCATACAGTCTTGATGACCCTGCTTACCATACTGCCCAGTTTGGAGGATGAGGAGTTGGTTCTGTATTTGGCCAGCATGCTGCTCTCCATGCAGGTATGTTCTTTAAGGTTGAGGTGAAGTCTTTGGCCTCCGGCTCCCTCTGAAGCTGAGCGTAGCCTCCTCTCCAGACGTATCACCTCACGACGTGGGCTCATACTACTGCTCATGGACACTGTGGGGGAAAGAACATACCGTGGTGAGGAGTGAGACTACTACAGAAACACAAACAATATAAAATAAAACATAAGCAGCTTTGGTGCCATTGGTGTAAAAACACATTCAGTAACCAGTCATCAATTAAGCAAACCTCAGTGTATTTATTTCTCAATCTCGCTCATTTGCCGTATCGATTGATCCTTTATTAGGGTCGCGGGGAGGCTGGAGCCGATCCCAGCCGTCTCTGGGCGAAGGCAGGGTACACCCTGAACAGCTCAGACTACTGCAGGGGCAGCACACACAACCATTCACACACTCACACCTAGGGGCAATTTAGAGCAGCCAATTAGCCTAATGTGCATGTCTTTGGGCTGTGGGAGGAAACCGGAGAACCCAGAGAAAACCGATACAGAAATGCCTGAGCCCGGGACCCAAACCCAGGACCTTCTTGCAGTGAGGCGTACATGTCCACCACTACGCCACCTTGCTGCCCCATGATTTTGTTGTAATATTTTTCCCAGCCATGTAATTCTAAGCACTGTATGATATAAAAATATAATTTTGTTGATAACATATACAGTAGTTATTACTTTATCATATACTTTAATGGGCTGCCATTATGTTAGGAAGTATTTAAGAAGTGCTCTCGAGTGGCACAACAGAAAAGGAAGAATTGATGGCATACACTCTGTTCCCTGTTTACGTACAGCACAGGCATCACAGGCCAACCATGGGTGTCTATGAGCTCAGGCATACGAAGAGGCAGACATATGGAGCATGCCAACCATACTTGATGCCATTTTATGACACTGATAGCTGCATACTGGAGCGCGGTTCCAAGGCAAGTATCAAACAACTTGCTCCATACATCATGCATGAAGCATTGTCTCAAAATCTCCCCTGAATGTCATCAATTAATCTGCATGTGCAGTGAACTGTACACCTGAACACTGCGCTTCATCAAGTGAAACCACCAGTGGTACAATGCGGCCTAAGCAACCTTCTCATAATCCATCAAGCTGAACACAGAGCCCATTCTGATGAAGCAGATGGTCTAAAATTCCTGTAATTCTCTCTAAATAATCTTTACACAGACAAAACCTTTGTACACAGCCACAAGAGGCCAATTCGGATTCACTGAGAATCAGCTTGAGACCGCTTCTCCGAAACTGCCAACACGGAGGCAGCAGAGACAAAGCTGATGTTGATGCACATATTCTGTACAAACCTTGCAGAGCTAGTGTTACAGAAAAGAAGACAGGATGAACTTGTTACCAACGGCATCATCAGGGAGTCCTTCGTGTTACTAATCTATATGTCAGAAACACCCTTAAATTGTGCTTGAAACACATAGCAAACTATTAAAATAACTATTTCAGTTCGAAGGAATCTCACTCACTTACTCATTTGCCAAACCACTTAATCCTACTAGGGTCGCATTAAGGCTGGAGTCTATCTCAGCCGACACTGGGCAAAGAAAGGGTACACTCTGAACAGCTCTCCAGACCATCACAGGGCAAAGACACACACACACAACCATTCACACTCACATCCACATCCAGGGGCAATTCTGAACAGCCAGTTTGCCTACTGTGTATGTCTTTGGACTGCGGGAGGAGACGAGAGTACCCAGAAAAAACCCATGCAACCACAGGGAGCGCATGCAAACTTCACACAGAAACGCAAAAGCCCAGAACTCAAACCCAGGACCTTCTTGCTGTGTGGCTAACATGCTACCCACTACGCCACCGTGCCAACCTTGGATGAACCTGCTGGTTGCGATAATAATTCCATATAGACATTTTCTACAAACTTTAAACCACTTGCTCTTGAGAATCGTGCTAACAAGAATCTCGGACACACCGATAGATGGATGGTGGACGTAGCCTGAAAATGTAATGCCTCAACCACTTACTGGTTAACAGAACGTAGCCACAGGCAGGACAGTCTTAGAATGTTGGGGATATGGAATCCAATCATCAAGGATTTTGGGAAAAAAAGCTCAGTGGGGAGAAAGTGGGGTCAGGAATCTGGAAGCTGCAGGGCTGTGGAAATCAACTGAAGTTCAAAGGGGGGTATGTATGTTAGTGGAGTCCAGCTATCTCTCCAGGATCAGGAGTGCAAGGTATCGTATGGCAGCAGAGAACCATTCAACCATGCAAGAAGTTTATATTCACAAGCCTGCAGGTTGCCACGCAGTGAGTGATGTGAAAATGTTCAGCAAACTGTTGGGAGAAAATTCACCCAGCAAGGCAATGAGAGGCGAGAGCCATACTGAGTAACCGAAACATTTCTATCAAACTCACAGGCGGCTTAGTACGAGTTATGGGTAACACAGCTAGCTAATTCACACTCAAGTTCTAAATGGTACAGAATGGGGATAACAGGAGTCTACTGCTCGGTTAAATGAGGTCTAATGTGCTCCAAGCACAAACTGGAAAAGGAACAGTAACAATATGTCAAAAGCATTCATAGCAAATAAAATGCCATGTGCACATGATACAAGACGTTGCTGAATACACGTGAATGCTGGCACGCGTTCTGAAGAGGAATTCCATCACTCCCGGCGGTTACGAGGGGTGAAGGAGAAAATGTCCTTACACACTCATACATGAAAGTAACACTTGACACACCAGAAGCATTGAACATGCATGCGCACTGAAGACAAGTCTGCATAACTAATTTTTAGCAGACGTTCAAGGTAAAATAGCTCTATATTACCAATCTCGCTCATTCATTTATAGAACCTCTTAATCGCCAGACCATCGCAGGGCAGCACACACACGCAACCATTCACAATCACACACACCTAGGGGCAATTCCGGAGCAGCCAATTAGTCTAATATGTGCATGTCTTTGGACTGAAGGAGCGAACCGGAATACCTGGAGAAAACCCACACAAGCACGGGGAAAACATGCAAACTCCACACAGAGATGCCCTCACCGAGCCTGGGACTGAAACCCAGGACCATCTTGCTTGGATCTGGAGATTGCAAGTTCAAATCCAGGTTGACGCCGAAGCCACCCGTGGGAGCTAATTGGCATATGCATACCCCTCTCACTCTCAGCCATTACCAGCTAATCCATGGGTGTCTGTGAAGGGGCGGATAGCGCTTTCCCTCCAAACGCGCATGCGCAGCAGACCATAAAGACGCGGGTGGCAGCAGCGCATGTCACGGAGGGTAGTGCATGAATCGGATACAGCTAAAAATCCCACCCTCGCCCAAAGTCGGCTGAGATGGGCGCCAGCCTCCCCGCGACCCTAATTAGGATTAAGTGGCTTAGAAAATAAATGAATGAATCATTAAAAAAATGTATTTAAAAAAATGCAGAGCACACTATAAAGAAATACAGTTATGGAATATAATAATGTAGATCTGGAAGGTATATAAATTAACGGCTTCTCAGTAACAAAGTAAGCTTTGGTACATTTCCTAAAACCAGACTACATACTCTACTACTACAGAGGAGCCAGATACTCTAATTACACGAGGTCGTTTAAAGTTAATTTTTATTAATCTGAATCTTAATTCAATGAGATTCATCATGAAAATCTGAATCTTGTGGTTTTTAGTCTTTGACTGTTTTCATTTTTGTAACTTGGCACCATTGCATTCAAATCAATGAAATTAAAATAAGGGAACGAAGCCTGACCAGCACGGCAGGGTAGTGGTTAGCACTTCCACCTCACAGCAAGAAGGTCCTGGGTCGAGTCCCATGCCTGGTGAGGGCATGTGCGTGAAGTTTGCATGTTCTCCCTATGCTTATGGGTTTCCTCCAGGTACTCCGGTCCTTCCACAGTCCAAAGACTCACACATTAGACTTACCGGCTGTTCCAAATTGCCCCTGGTTGACATGGTGGCATAGTGGTTAACACGTCTGCCTCACAGCAAAAAGGCCCTGGGTTCGAGTCCCCGACTCAATGAGGGCATTTCTACGTGGAGTTTGCATGTTTTTCCTGTGCTTATGTGGGTTTCCTCTGAGTACTCCGGTTTCTTCCTACAGTCTAAAGACATGTAAATTAGGCTAATTGGCTATTCCATATTGCCCCTGGGTGTGAGTGTGAATGGTTGTTTGTGTGTTGCTCTGAGGTGGTCTGGCGAGCTGTTCAGGGTGTACCTCACCTTCTCCTGGAGTTGGCTGAGATAGGCTCCAGCCTCCCTGCGACCCTAATGAAAAAGCTGTTTGGCAATCAAATAGGATAAAGCCTTTTTAGGGCAAAAAAAAATTTCGTTTCAACATGGTGCTTGGGTTAAACTGAGATTTGAATATATTGACAGATTGTAAACATTATTTGCCCCTGTGGTTCACAGAAAGTTTTCAGATTAAATGTTACCCAAATATTAAGAGTTAAGGGAGCCTGCAGCAAAAATACCTGAGCTTATACCTACATCCTGGAGCAGCAAGGCATAAAATAAACAATAACCACTTTAATCAAATTTGCATATTCACACCCCAAAGACATGACGTGCCTGAAGACAGCCTTTTCATTATTCAACTGCAATCAAGGGAAAGTCAAGACAATAACACTCACTCACTCTCTCACTCACTCACTCACTCACTCTCTCGCTCACTCTCTCACTCGCTCTCTCGCTCGCTCTCTCGCTCGCTCTCTCGCGCTCACTCTCTCGCTCGCTCTCTCTCTCGCTCACTCTTCCACTCATTTTCTCACTCTCTCACTCGCTCTCTCGCTCGCTCTCTCGCTCGCTCTCTCGCTCGCTCTCTCGCGCTCACTCTCTCACTCACTCTCTCGCTCGCTCTCTCTCTCGCTCACTCTCTCACTCACTCACTCTCCCACTCATTTTCTCACTCACTCACTCACTCACTCACTCACTCACTCACTCACTCTCACGCTCATTCACTCTCTCACTCACTCACTCACTTACTCACTCTCTCGCTCACTCTCTCGCTCACTCACTCTCTCGCTCACTCACTCTCTCACTCATTAATCTGACGATCCGCTTAACCCTATTAGGGTCGCCTATCAGGGAGCCTGGAGCCTATCTCAGCCGACACAGGGCAAAGGCGGGGTACACCCTGAACAGCTCACCAGGTCATCACAGACCCAACATACACACACACACATTTATACTTATACTCTAACCTGGGGCAATTTGGAACAGCTAGTTAGCCTAATATGCATGTATTTCGACTGTGAGAGGAAATCGGAAGCCTATCCACTTCACAGCAAGAAGGTCCTGGGTTCGAGTCCTGGGCATGGAGTTTCCAGTGTCTCCCTGTGCCTGCGTGGGTTTTCACCAGGTACTGCAGTTTCCTCCAACAGTCCAAAAACATGCACATTAGGCTAAAAGACTGTTCCAAATTGCCCATAAGTGTGAATGTGAGTGTGAATGGTTGTGTGTGTGATGGCCCTGCGATGGTTTGGCGAGTTGTTCAGAGTGCACCCTGTTTTCACGTCCTCCCCAACCCTGATAGGATCACGCGGTTCAGCAAATGAGTGAGGAAAGTGGCGTGCCCGTACAGAAACGCCCTCGGCGAGCACAGGACTCAAACCCAGGACCTTCTTGCCGTGAGACATTAGTGGTAACCACTACACCACTGTGCCGCCCATGACAATAATACATTACACACATAATTTAACAATTACACTGAGGAAAGTTCACTTTCTCCAGCACAAGCATTAGAAAACAAGACGAAAAACAAACACTAGGAGTGTGTAGATTACATCTCCACAGGGAGAAATATAATACAATACAACAACAAAGTTTGCCTCCCATAAAACCTCTCGGCCTCAGGAACTCTGGAATGAGAGCTTCAGGAGGATATAACATTACAACACTGCGGTGCACAAGGGAAAAGAAGAACAAAGTCACACCGCGACGAATAAGATGCGTTCAGTGGGTAGAAGCAATAATGTGTCTGAGGAGTGCGGTGGAAGAATCGCTGAACTAGAGCCAGAAGTAAAGGCTTGTTAAATCAAACCTGAGGCACCACACAACGTTACAGAACAATTCACCGCACTGGTTCTCTTTCACACAAAAACGGCCTCTAAAAGTGCAGCAGGAAATTGAAAAAAGCACAAGAAAATTATTATATTAACTGAGAAACATTCTGTTACCATCAAACATCTAATCTTTTTATCTTTAAAATGCAGGGAGGCTGGTGCCGTACAACATACACTCACACATGGGGCAATTCGGAACAGCCAAATAGCCTAATGTGCATATCTTCGGACTGTAGGAGGAAACCAGAGTACCCAGAGGAAACCCATGCCTTCACAGGGAGAACTTGTAAACTCCTCACACAAACCCCCTCGCCGAGCCGGCTGTGAGGCGACAGGCTAACCACTACTTCACCGTGCCGCCCCAGTAGATAACTGAACAAGTGTAATCTTTGTGCCTCATTTGTTTAATTGCGTTCTCTTTATCTACTTTTAGGACTTGTAAGAAAAAGAAAAAGAAGTATGGAAAGTCAAAGGGGGAAAAGAAGCATAAATAGCAATTTTCAGGCCTTGCAAATGGCCTGGCGAGCTGTCCAGGATGTACCCCGCTCTCGCCCAGACTCGGCGGAGATGGGCACCAGCTTCCCTGCGACCCTACTTGGGATTAAGCGGCTTAAAAAATTAACAAATGAATAAATAACAATTTTCCAACAAATTTCAATATGCAGTAGGTGACGACCACACGGTTTTATTAAAGCCCTGATAAATAAAGGGAGAGAACTGAAGGACGGTTTACTTTCCTTTTTCCACGAATGTATATACTTATAATTAGAAGCTTGTCTTTCTAAAGCAGCGCCTCTAACAGACACTGTAGACTGAAAACACAGTAATCTAAGGTGTACACAGGGGGTGACGCTGTACCGCGAAAAGTCATACATGATTCAAGTGTCTGCGAAGGTACACATGTATGCATCGGTTAATACAGAAGTAATTTGCATATGAATAAATTGCTATACCATTAGTTCATGAAAACAAGTCGGTGTTTGTGTGATGTACGTGAACGGACACTCGCGTGATGTGTATTTCTGCCTACTTTAAATTTATTTAGTATTTCACTAGTTTATATCTGTATTGTTCGTTTAATATCTGTATACTGTTATTTTTGCCATTAACTTGCCTTATTTACGTCCTGTTCTAGTGATTTCGCAAGAGAGAAACAGCAGTCTTCTCAAACAGGCCAATGCAAATTATCAAATGGATTTAGGCAGATTGCAACTTTGAAAATGTACCACCTGATAATCAAAAATGTACATATGGTCATGTGTAACAGGAAAGTTCGGAAGGCTTGCCTTTCATTTCACTTTAAGAATTTTGAACTAAATATTGACGAGAGAAACTGCACAAACTCGAATTGCACTGAAGAGGTAAGTACCTCATGTATTTACTTTTCTTATGATGCTGTGTTTTTGTTAGCACTTTGTAGGGTGCAATTTAGCCATGTGTCCTGTCAAACTGAAATCACATGGCATGATAGATTGTACTTCGCATCTCAAAAGTTGAAGCAAGTTACTGACAAAAACAGCTAAAGTAAGAAATTGCTCTCGAACCGGCTCTTATGTCTTCTACCTGGCAATAACAGCTTGTGGCTACTGACATGGCGCTTTCTTCCTCTTGCAGACATATCCTAAATTCAAGATGCCAAAAAAGGCACTCGAATACCCCTAACTTTCAAAAATAAAACCACAAATAAAACCATCTGTCTTCTACAAACACTATTCTACGATTTCGATACGAAATTAGCGGCAATGGAAAAAGATTTTGACTAGTAGTAATCGTCACCCTGCCACTTTAAGTTTCTAAATTAATAAAATTAATACAGGGTCATAATTACACATGGTTAAATATTCCTTAGCCTTAATATTCCTTTCACCTTGAACAGATACTTTTGTAAACCATTATCAAGCATCCGGGAGAATTCTGGGTGTTTATTTCACCACTCTTCCTGACAGAGTGTAATTAAGTTTGTTGGTTTCCTGGCATAGACACAACTTTTAAGTGGGGTCCTCATATTTTCCATTGGGTTCAGGACATTCCAAAACCTTAAGGCTAACCTGCTTTATCCATTCCACAACCAGCTTTGATGTGAATCTGGGGCCGTGCTGGAACAGCCAATAGTGTCCAAGTTTCTGGTTCTTTGAGGTCGTGCTAAAGAATTCTGAGGTCGTCCTCTGCTTTCATTATTCCATCCACCACTTGCAAAAGACATCTCCAGAGCATCATGCTACCTCCACCATGCTCAACAGATAGTACAATATTCTTCTGATTGAACACCTCAACTTTACTCCAAACATACCTCTGGTCATTGTGGCCAGACTCTCCTTCACAAGGTTTTTTGTCCATGTGGTCAAATTTTATTTAAGTCTGAAGGTGTTGACTTTGAAGCAGGGGCTTCTAGCTTGGATGGCAGCCTCTCAGCCCACGGTGATGTCAAACTTTCTTGACTGTAGATGGTGACACTGGTGTTCTAGAAATACATGGTACGACTGTGCATTGGTGGTTCCGGAAATGTTCTGGACCATTCAAACCAATTTCCTCTCAGCTGAGGGTTACAGCTTGATTCTTCTTCCAGACCTTCACTAAGTGGCTACACCTCTTACATACAGTTGTTTAAAACAATGATCTTGGAATTCTTGTGGATCTTGTTTCGAAATGGCTCGGAGAGACACTCCTGACTTGCGCAAACTACAATCCTGTTTCTCACATCTACATTGGACTTTACTACTGTGCCGTGCTTTGGTCAAGCCAACGAGTGCTGTCAAGCAAACACTTTATATGTTGACACAGAAAAGCTAGTTGTGGGATCCTAGTGTCATGCCTGTCTCATGTTCTTCTCTGCTCTCTCCCCGTTCAGGTTATCTGATTCCCTCCGGCACAAGCGGTGATTGCCAGCCCCGCCACAGCCCTTCACAGCCCTGGATAAAAGCCCCGTGCTTATCCGGCTCCAGTGCCAGATCGTCTTGTGCCGTCACAGTGTTCACATCTCTCGTCGCACGCCTACGATCCAGCCCACCGTACCTACACGGTCACAGCACCTATTCTCTCTGTCTTTAAATAAAGGAACCTTGTTTTTTGTTTATTCCTGTGTCTGTCCTGCTTTTGGGTCTATCTGCCTAACGCCATCGTTACACTAGTAGCTGCAAATAATCATAGTCAGTAACAGGACGTTAGGAGACCATGGCCTTGGCAAGTTAAAAGACATTTGAAAGCTTTCAGCACCACTAAAATAATGATCTAAATGGGTGTATGTTCAACAAAAACAACCATGTGTTGATTTCAGAATAAATCATAACCTGTTTTTTTTTTTTAAATGTTGTATAATTAGTCCGCCCCAGAAAAAAGAACAGCTCGAAGAAATCACTGAAAGCCTAATATTACCACGACATTCCTGTCCATGATGCATGGATGTAAGCTTCTGATTACATACCTGTATATTTCCTAACAAGTTTTGCTGGTACTTTCTCTGCTCAAGATCAGTATGATCTTCTTTTTTAAAGAAAAAGAAAACACCCTGTGATGGCCTGGCACGCTGTCCAGGGTGTTCTCTGCCCTTACCCAGAGTCGGCTGAGATAAGCACCAGCCTCCCCGGGACCCTAATTAGGATTAAGTGGTCCAGAAAATGAATGAATGAATGAAAGAAATCATGGTTTAGCACAAATGAGGAAACAATACATTCAAAAAATTTTTTTACACTGATTTGTGCCACCTGGTACATCAAGATAACCGATTTCACAGCAAACTACATTAAGCAACCTCGCTATTATTCAATCAAATCAAATCTATTATCAGTCAATCAAAACATCTGAAGAGACACTGCACAGGCTTGGCTGTGACATCGATCGGGCTCGGCACTTTCAGCTGATCTACTGTGAAGATGTGCGGAATGTGTCCAGACCAATCAAAGGCTATTGCCCATAACAGATTTCTGACCAAAAGACTCTAATCATTTGTGGCGTGTATGTATAAGTTGCCTCTCTTTACCATCCTGTGAACGCCCGATCCCGTCTGAACTTGAAAGCTAAGCAGGTTTGTGCCTAGTGAATACTAAGATGGTAGGCCACCTGGGAATACCAGGAGCAGTGCAAGGAGTGCTGAAGGAAGGCAAAGGCAGACCACTCTCAATGTATAATGTGCCTAGTTAACCATGATCCTCTGGTGCTTAATTGCAGCTGAAGCCTGGAACAGGCCTGGCACATGAAGAAGAAGAAGAAGTGCAACTTGTAGGGGTGATGCTCAGGGTCTGAAATAAGGTGTTAAGATGTCGCTGCAGGCTAGTTTACCTGTAAAATTGTGCTAAAGATGCTTTAATAATGAGTAAACATTTCCTTTCCAGCAATTTAATTGAATATTAGCAGTCGAATGAGCTAAACAATAGAGCCGCTCTGCTCAGATGATGCAACACTGCTGGCCAAAAACACCAAACATGGCAGTCTTGTGAGGGGTGCATGTTCCCGCTATCTCTATTTATTGTGTACTGGGTTAAAGAATATGAATTTTTTTCAGGTTTGGGAAGTGCTAAACAATGCATTTTCATTCACACCCAGGGGCAATCTGGAACAGCCAATTAGCCTGATGCACATGTCCTCGGACTGAGGTAGGGAACCAAAGTACATGGAGGAAACCCACACAAGCACAGGTAGAACATGCAAACACCCTATAGAAACACCCTTGCCAAGCCCAGCACTCGAACCCCCTACCTTCTTGCTGTGGGGCTGCTGTGCTAACCACTATGCCACCCTTTATTTCCATTTAAATTATTTTATTTTGCGTAAATAAAAAATGAAAA
The DNA here is from genome assembly GCA_030014195.1 of Neosilurus mollespiculum. Classification (NCBI taxonomy): domain Eukaryota; kingdom Metazoa; phylum Chordata; class Actinopteri; order Siluriformes; family Plotosidae; genus Neosilurus; species Neosilurus mollespiculum. The sequence continues at coordinate 18,119,867 of JAQMYF010000015.1, forward strand.
ACAAATGGGATTATTTAATGGCAGTCTGATTCTAATGCCACTGTGATCATCTGAAGCTGGGATGAGTTCCAGACAGTGAAGTGCAAACGAAAAAAAATTAATAAATACCACATACCTCATATAACTCGACTTAAATTACAGGATTTTTTGGTACATGTCTCAGCAAAGCATAACCTCAGGTCATGAGTAGTGAGAATGATATTTTAAACCAGTCACGCCAAATGTAACCTGAAACCAAAACCAATTTAATGCTCAAACGTGATAAGCAGCAAGTGTCTGGCTACGTACTCACTCGCAAAACAAATAAGGAACTAAATAAAACAATGACTGACTTCTGGGTTTCAACTGAAGTCTGATGACGGCTTTGTTCTACTAACAATAAAGGTTCCCGTTCACTTCCCAGGTACATTAAACAAACATGAAATACAGTGGGATCTCGTGGAAATAAACTGGAATCAGACCCGGTGTCTTTCTGAAACCATTTGCTTGCTCCTGTATGTGAGTGTCAACGGCCCCTTCACCGGGCACCGTGATATTAGTTAAGCATCACCATCTTTTTTATTTCTCTTAAAGTCGTACCCCTTCTTCTGTTTCTTAACACTTCATCTCAGACTTTTCCACTTCCCACCAATCAGTGTTGCGCTGCCAAGTTAGCGCACATACTCATGACCGTTCCTCTGGTCAGGCGGTCTTGTTACTGTTATTGTAACCAGATACAAAACCAAAACAAGATATAAAACAGGCGCGTAAGGGATACTAAGCCTGTGAGCTGGGGTGGTTTCACCAGGAGACCTTTACATTCAGCCAGAATTCACTGATAATAAAAGACAATCATCATCAACATCAGACATTCATTACTACCGAGAATTCCCTCTTCATCATACCTGTGTGAGGTTTCCTCAGATAGCTTGGCCTGCTCTCCAGTTTGCCCAGGCCTGCTGATTTTCCCAGCTGTTGGACCAGTACGGTATTTCGGTGTGTTCGTTCTCTGGGTTCTGCGTTAGAGCTGCTCTCCTCACTCAGCTCTGGGTTCAGTTCCTTTTCACTGGCCTTTATCTGATCCTGGTGAGGCTCCACTGGTGTATTCGGCGTTTCTGGTTCCGTCTGGACGGTGGTACTTTCACATTGTATATTGGCAGTTTGGCTCGTTTCTGGCAGTGTTGGCTTCTCCACAGCACATTGTTCTGGTTTGGCGCATGTCTGTGAGGTAGAAACACCTTGGCTGATATTCTCAGGGGGGATTTCGGCTGGACTCGGAACAGGCAGAGCATCCACTTCGGAGACCGTGTCCTCAGTGACGTGAACAAAATCTGAGGGCGTGATGGCAGTTGTGTGGTCCTCAGAAACTATTGGCGATTGTAGGGCGCTGTCCGCAAGTTCGCCAGGCCAGGAACCTGGAGTTCCTGTATTGGGAGCATCGTCCTTGCCTTGATTCTGTTCGGCAGGGTTAGAGGAGTTCTTGGAAAACCGATGGTGGGCAGAAAAGGACTTGGGCAGCAGCTTTTTTGATTTTGAAGATCTCTTGCTGCTGACATCATCCAGGAAGCCAGAATCATCTCCCTCGTTTGTCCCTGAGCTAATGCAGTTGATGAAAACATTACGGTTAGCGGGAGCTTTCTCAAAGTCCTCCGTCTGGGAGCGGCTGAGCTTCTTCTTGTGCCCACCAAATCCAAACGAGTGCCGCGCCTTGTGGTTGCAACCTTCATTGAAGCTCGGCTCGGACAGCCGGCTCCGGTTGTCTGCACTGAGCTGGTTGGAATCAGCGCGTGACTCGCTGCTCCTCTTGCTATGAAAGCTGATTGACGGTGCTCGGAAAAGGCTGCGCCGCTTTCCCGTGCTGCTGGAGCTCGAGTTGGTGCTTGAGGGAGACGAAGTGTGCACGCCATTGCCTACACCACCAGAGGACGGAGAGGACGGCAACGAGTCCTGCCTCTTTCTTACACTGCGCCTGAAGATGGGCAACCTGGAGACCAGGGTGGAGCGGCGTGGCCCTGATTCACCCATCAGGGAAAAGCACCAAAGATGTCTGTCTGACAATGAAAACACAGTTAGTACACATGAACAGTATACATACATTCATTCATTCATTTGCTGAACCACTTAATCCTACTAGGGTCACGGGGTGGCTGAAGCCTATCTCTGCTGACTTGAAGGCGGGGTACACCCTGAACATTTTGCCAGCCTATTGCAGGGCCAGCACACACACACACACACAACCATTCACAATCACATCCACTCCTTTGAAGCGTAGGAGGAAACTGGAGTACGCAGAGGAAACCCATACAAGCATGACCTTCTTGCTTCGATGCGGATGTCCCGAAAACAATTACACTTGTACACGGAGTCCTGCTTTCCGTAACAGGGCCTTTCCTATTCGGGTAAAACGATTAGAAGCGTCAGAGTGACTAAGAACATGTGCATGTGTTCACATAAAGCTGTATACGATACACCCACTTAAAACACACCTATCGGTGGAATGCAGGCTTTATTCTATTCCTAACGTAGGATTAATGGGATTTTCAAAATTAAAGCACACCGTAGACCGATCAGAAAGAATCTATAACACAGGGTCAGTGTGTCCCTGCACATGAACACGTATAATAGCATCCAGGATTGTCTCATGCATGCTGAGTGTTAATGTTTACATGATACACACCTGCACCCACACACCCATCTTTCTCTCACACACACACACACACACCAGATCTGGTACCTGGATCACTGAGGTCAGTGTATATATCATGGGCAGCCAGATTTAAAACATGATCACTGACCCTAGGAGCATGATGACGTCATCAGCACTAATCCAGGTGTGCCTGTGACAGCTCTGGGGTCCTGGATGTATTTTAAATGGTACAGAAGGAAGTAAATGAGTCGGATGGGGAGCAGAAGGACCAAATCAACCCAGGCACAGGCGCGTATAATGAAAGGTTGTGTGTAGAAGAGAGGATACAGAGATACATACAGTCTGTCTGTCTGTCTGTCTGTACAGAATGCAGGCGAGGTGAGCGTCGCGCGCGCGCTACAGCAGCACTAGCCGCGCTAGTCACATCCATGCTAGCAACAACATCCGAGAGACACAATAAAAACATAATACCTGAACAAACCCAGTTCCCGGAAACAGCCGCTGCCTGCGAGGACGAACAGTGTTACGGCTCAGTAGCTGTCGGTTCGAGTCCCATGCCCGTGTCCCGTGGTTCGGCCCGGAGTGACGTGGAGCCGTTTCTCCGCTTCCGCGTTGCTAGCGCGGTGACGTGAGCACCTCGTCGTCACCGACCGTTAACGCACAGGTAAGGGAAAAAAAACCGGTCGGATCCCAAACAGCCCCCCTTCCGGCTCTGTCCTCTCGAAGACTGGTAGTGCAGGGTGTGGAGGGACGGCTGGTTCAGCCCGCTCGGTGCTCTTCACGGCGGTGAAGCATGAAGGACGCCGGGGGAAGGTTTTCTCAGCGTCTCAGTGCGGTTATACAGTGAATTACCGCAGTTCCGGTGGTCAAAATCTTATTATTCGTATTCCGAACAGATTTGACTAAATCAAATAGAATTGCAATAAATTTATTCCAGATATGAGACTGTTGGATTCTGCCTAACATGTCATACATTCGCCCACACTGAAAGGTTTAATCAGTGATTGGAATTCAGGAGTCTGCATCTGTCGGTGTGTATGTTTTACGCTATTTCCGGTGTAAAGGTAAACGACTGTGTGGAGGATCATTATGGGCAGAAATGGTCATTTTGTACATCAGATTATGCTTATAAGATAAAAGTTCTTTTATTACCTACAAATTATTGTTCAGGATAAATATATTTTTTTAAATTTTAGATTATTTAAATTTATTTACAATAAATTAGATTTGTTTTTATTAATTAATTTATTTTTATTTATTTTTATTCATTTATTTTATATTAATTTAGTTTATTATGTATCTATTTATTTTATTTTACTTGTCCAGCTTTATTTTTTTTTAATTTATTTTATTTATTCATTTAATCTTTTTTATTTATTTATTGTTTATTTTTTTATTTATTCATTCGTCTATTTTTATTTATTTATTTTTATTCCTTTATTTACCTTAAAACATTTGTATTTATTTATTTACTTTTTATTCTTTTATTTATTTATTGTTTATTTTTATTTATTCATGTATTTATTTTTATTCATTATTTATTTATTATCTATTATCTATTTATTTTTATTTATTAATTTATTTTAATTTTTTTTTTTTTTTAAATTTATTAATTTTTAGTTAGCTGACACTATTTTACTCAGGGCTGATGTGACATGGTGGTTAGCACATCCGCCCAACAGCAAGAAGGTCCTGGGTTCAAGCATTTCTGTGTGAAATCTGCACCCCCACCCGCCTCCCCTTGCTTCTGTGGGTTTCCTCCTGGTACCCTGGGTTTCCTCCCACAGTCCAAAGACATGCACTTGAAGCTACCTGCCCGTCGGTGTGGATGTGAGTGTGAATGGTCATGCAACGGTGTGGCAAGCTGTTCAGGGTGTACCTCACCTTCGCCCAATGTCGGCTGAGTCTTCCTGTGACCCTAATAGCAGGATTAAGCCGTTTAGCAAATGAGAGACTGAGAGTGAGGGTAAAAAGCAAACCGAGGTCCAGACACCTATCGGGAAGTCCTCTATTAGGCCGTGCCTAAATCTTTACATTATATTTAATGATGACACATGGATAAAAGTACCGGATGACGTATCATCAAACAAGTTCTGCCTTAGGTTTGAGGGGTTCCATCCCATGGCTCATGCAACCCGTTTTTTTGTTGCTTGATAATTGTAACACCGAGCGAGCTCGTCACACCCCAAACGCACACGCCGACAGTGATGGCAAAGTGTTATAATGAATGGTGAATACCATCGTTTGATCAGTTGCACCATGAATGTGTTGATATGTTGCACGACAGTGCAGATTGTTTGACCTGTGGATTACAGTGCAATGATCAATGACTGTTCTTTTCTTTGGCTGCTTTTTTTGACGAGGCCTGTGTTGCATGCAATTCTCCTGAGAAGCCACAAGGTGTCGCTGGTACATTACAAGAGTAGAGCTCTACAATAAGACTAGAACAGTACAATTTCCCTCTACAGAGTGTACCTTAATATTTACATAGATTTTTTTTTTTTATTATTCAGATCAGTTTCCAGTTGAAGCAGAAACAACGAGAAGTTTGTGCCTGTTGATGATTACTGATACAGAAACCACAAGAGTATCAGGAAGTTTTCTTCACTCATTCGTTCACTGGCCGAACCGATTAATCCCTTTAGGGTTGCGGGGAGGCCGGAGCCTCTCAGGTGACACTGGATGAAAGCAGGGTACACTTTGTACAGCTCACTAGACCATCACAGGGCAAAACACACAATTATTCACAGAGGGGCAATTTAGAAGAGCCAGTCAGCATAATGTTTATGTCTTTAGTCTGTGGGAGGAAACCGGAGTACCCGGAGGAAACCCACGCAAGCATGGGGTGAAATGCAAACTCCACACAAACACGGGACTCAAACCCTAGGACCCTCTTGCTGTGAGGTGGACATGCTAACCACTACGCCACCAAGCTTTCATTAGTGGATGGGGAACAGGTTCGATTTAACTGAGGTGCAGGCACATTCCGAAAAGAAGCTCTTCCTCCTCTTATTATTATTATTATTATTATTATTATAATAATGATAATGAAAACCAGGGCTAATTTCAACATCTTTATTTTATATCAAAACCCCACAAGGTAAATAAAAAAAAAATCCAAGAATAAAGATACAAGTGACAGACTGCTTTTCATTCTCATTAAAGCATCAAAATCACAAAAAGCAAAACGTCACAATGCAGCTCATTTGAAATGTACAGTACCACCTGCGAGGGTGAAATCATATTGCACACTACTTCACACACACCTGCACCAAGCCATGTGACTGAACATGCTGTAAAGTGCTACGCTTAAGATGAGTTCAAATAACCACTAAAAGACATCATGTCCTGTTTAATAAGCAAAGAGAGCTCACAGTATATTGATACTCTACCACTAAGGCTACATCAAAAAGTGATTAGTGAAAACCGAACTGGAATTTCCTTCCCTTCTGAGACCCAACAGCTTACCGTGCACAAGGAACACAACTGTTACTATTACACCCCGTTATACAAACATTCACAACAACACAAACCAGAAACTAAACAAATGTGAAACTGATGTGCAAAGGTTCATCCTTAAATCCACTGTGGAAAGAAACGTAAATAAACAAGAACTCATTTGTGTCTACGAAAAAGGAACAATTAGAAAAGTAGACCATGATTTCACCATTTCCTGGTGTGACCGTCACCATTCACATGATTATTTCAATTAACACAAAAGCAAAAAGGACACATTCTCAGGATACAACGGTTAAAATATACTCCATATTAGCGAGATTTATAAAAAGAAAATAAGCTTTAATATACCTTACTTTAAAACAAACAAACAAAAAAAAGGAAACCATCAAGAAAGAAAGTGAAATTTGAAAATAGCATTTATATATTTTTTTAAAAAGAAAAAGAAGAAAAAGAAAAGACATCCAGCCATAATATGCAATAAAAAAAGTAAATCTTCAAGTAAGAAAGAATAGAAAATCAGTGAAATTTAAAAAAGCATCTTAAAAAAAAAAAAAAAAAAAAAAAAAAAAAAAAAATCAGACAGAGACATCAGTTTGCACTGATATCAAAAAAGGCTCCAACAATTTAATAAAGACATTAAAATGCTTCGATTTGGTAACTCATAGGATTCCAGCTTAAGAAGCATCCAAATGCTGTGAGGTTTAGTGAATAGCCACATGCCAAAACACCACCTCAAACTCATCTGAGCACAAACCCAGTGCTGATCATTATTATTATTTCAGGATTAAGAGGTAGGTATCAGAAAGCCCATAGTGTGAGTACCTGAGGAATCACATGGCAACCCCCCTCCAGCTACTGCAACTCCGGTTAAGTCCCTTTACAGCTGGTAATCCTGATGCAAAAACAAATAATAATAAAAAATCTGTGCTCATTAACTGAGGCCATGCCATTTTAGTTGTGTCTGGACTTTTTTCACAGGCAGATTAACCCAATCACCTTCGGAATCAGTGTTAGTACTTATACCCTGGTTAAAAGCTAGCAGCAAAGCTGTGATTTAAATGCTACGTTATATATATATATATTTTTTTCCAAAGATACATTCAAAATGCAAGAACTATTCAATGCTGCATTCAGTGACGTCCCAAATACTGAGGTGTTCTTACATGTTGAAGTGACAATCCACCACACGCATGGTGTGTAAAAGCAGATTTCATTTCACTGCAAATTATTTATTATGTATTTATTATCATTCTTGATTATTCTTAAACATTTCATATTATTCTTCATAGAAAAGAAAAGCCTACCCAAGCACTGTTACGACCATCAGAACAGTTTACAAAGCCGGTTATTATTAGTGCACAGGTATTAGATGGTGTCCGTTAACGTAGTCACCTGCAACATCAGACAATCATTACATTCTTCACATGTAAACAGTAAGAAGGTGACATCTGTAATCCACTGCGTGAAATTAAGGTATAGTGTGTTGTTTTGCATTTCTGTGACTGTTATTAAACCCTGATGTGTAGAAGTGTTGACACTGTAATCTAAACACCTGCCTAGTTGGTCTCCTAAAAGGCACTGAACCAAGGGATTTTCACGTTATTTGTGGCTCTTAAACTGAAATAGTGCATCGAAATAGTGTTTTCACCAGAAAGCTACGTATCACGACTTGTGAGAAGCCGAGGACTAAATAAACCAATAGAATAGGACATCGACTCAGGTCAGATTCACATGTAAGAGAGGCGCTTGGCTGTAATGAACTCCTCCAGGTAGATGGCTCCGCCCCCCATGAGGCCAAACGCAGGGTACATGGTTCCAGAACAGTCCAGCTGGCGATCATAGAAGCAGCGCATCGAGTCGCCATCATAGAAGAAGACGCGGCCGGCATCGTAATCGAGACAGACGCCGATTCTCTGAGGCAGAGGCAGGACACGGCTGCCATGGTCTCCGGCAGCCGCGGTGTGGGACACTTTGGGAATAAAGAGCTTGCCCATCCCCGCTGTGAGCAGAGTGAAGGGCTGCGAGAGCTCGTAGCACGTGTCCTCGCTGCCACTGTCATGCCCGCTGTCCTGGTCGTACCTAGAAAGAAATCAGAGGAATGGCATGAGCAAGATTTGCTGAGCAGGAAGCAGTTGGCTTGGATTAGATCCAACTATCTGAAGATAAAATGAACAGCACTGCAGTTACAGGCCTGCATATTGACCTTATTCTGCCTCGCCCACTCAAGACATTGTTTCGTGCATAAACTTCTACGGTGATAGTGGATCCACTTCCTCACTTGCTGGAGCCTACCTCTGCAAACACTGGGCGGGGTACACCATGAACAGCTCGCCAGACCATCGCAGGGCCAATGCGCACAACCAATCACACTCACATTCACACCTAGGGGCAATTTCAAACAGCTAATTAGCCTAATGTGCAAGTCCTTTGGACTGTGGGAGGAAACCAACGTACCCAGAGGAAACCCAGGACCATCCTGCTGTGGGGCTGACATGCTAACCACTACGCCATCATGGAAAAACGTAAGAGGGAAATTTAGAGCAGTCAAACCACCTACAGGGTTTTTTTATTATTATTATTATTTTTTTAAACCAACAGGCAGTAATTAAAGCCCGGGTCAAACCAGAGACACTGCAGCTTTTTGATGGAAAAGTTACCCGCTGTACCATGTGCCACCCTGTACAGAATCAAACACAGTGTTTAAATATTTACATGAATTATTTATTTTCTACTGGAAACTCTAATCAGTTTTATTCAGCATTTGTAAAAAAAAAGATACAGCGTCAGTCCACAATGAGTCAAAGTAAGTTATTCTCTCAAAGTCCACAGTACATTGCTTCATATTTTCAATCCTCCCAGTGTTCAGCTGATGACCTTCAAATCAGCTGATAGACATGGAACGGCCGTCGATGTCGAAATAGATTCCAACAAAGGGAAACGGCAAGAAAAAGATGGGGGGGGGGGGGGGGGGGGTT
>JAQMYF010000015.1:18140777-18157603 GCA_030014195.1 Neosilurus mollespiculum
GTAATACCTCCACTTTAATACCTCCACTGTAATACCTCCACTCTAATACCTCCACTGTAATACCTCCACTGTAATACCTCCACTGTAATACTTCCACTGTAATACCTCCACTGTAATACCACCACTGTAATACCTCCACTATAATACCGCCACTGTAATACCTCCACTGTAATACCTCCACTGTAATACCTCCACTGTAATACCTCCACTGTAATACCACCACTGTAATACCTCCACTGTAATACCTCCACTATAATACCGCCACTGTAATACCGCCACTGTAATACCTCCACTATAATACCTCCACTGTAATACCTCCACTGTAATACCACCACTGTAATACCTCCACTGTAATACCGCCACTGTAATACCTCCACTATAATACCTCCACTGTAATACCTCCACTATAATACCTCCACTATAATACCGCCACTGTAATACCGCCACTGTAATACCTCCACTGTAATACCGCCACTGTAATACCTCCACTGTAATACCGCCACTGTAATACCTCCACTGTAATAGTAGTGAATGAACCTGAAAAACAGTAACTGCCATAAATAGAATTAGTCAAAAATAATTAGGCTAATTAGCCTAATGTCCATATCTCTGAAGTGTGGGAGAAAACTGGAGTACCCAGAGGAAACCCACGCAAGCAAGGAGAGAATGTGCAAACTCCACACAGAAACGCCCTCGCCAAGCCTGGGACTCGAACCCAGGACCTGATTCTTGCAACAGATTTTTTTTTTATTGCTTAAATGGTGAGGTTGAAGAGTTATTGTATTTGTAGATTTGGAGCACCTGAGTTGGTCTTTTAGAGGATAAAAGCCCAGCCTTCTTTTGTTCTGATACCATTTTATTTCACATGCATCATTGGACAGACATACTTTAACTTGGCTAGGTGCAACTCTGCCAAGGAATCAGTGACCAACCTGGAAAATGTGGCTTTTGTCCAGGCTAAAGTTGAAGCAGTAGCTGAAAATCCACAACCTACAACAAAAAGGAACTTCTAAGGTGTCTGGGTTTACGGAGGTACTATAGGAGCTTTTGTAAGAACTTCACAGTTTGAATATTTAAAGGTCAGGTATAGTTAAGTTATTCCACGCCATCGCGTTGCCCATGAGCTAATACTATAGCGCCCAGATGGCTACTAGCCATGTATGATGATATTAAAAGGAATAACTGTTTAATTAAAGTTTAATTTAATTAAAGTAGAGCATTTCTATTCTATTCAATTTCTTTTCAAAGATTTAAAATCTTATCCACTTTACAGCGAGTGCCACAGTGGCGTAGTGGTTAGCACGTCCGCCTCCCAGGCTCGGCGAGGGTGTTTCCGTGAGGAGTGCGCATGTTCTCCCTGTGCTTGAGTGGGTTTCCTCTGGGTACTCAGATTTCCTTCTCCAGTACAAAGACATGCACATTAGACTGGTGAGCTGTTCAGAGAGTATCCTGCCTTTACCCAGAGTCTGCTGAGGTAGGGTTCAGCCTCCTTCATTTTAATAACATGTTTATAGAAGGGAATAAAAATGACTTAACCAAACAAGCGATCTTAGTCTCAACATCATTTAGAAGCTGTAGCTTTAGAGAACATTTCAATAATACAAGCATATCATTACTTCTTTATTTATTTCACGTCATGATGATGTTAATGATGACGTCACATCACCTGACCCGGTATTATACGCCTCTTATTCTATATAGCTCTCTCCAAGAAAAACTTTCTTACGTTTTCCTTTTTCGAGATATAACATTTTCAAAGAATAAAACAGGGTTCCCACGTACGTCGAAGGGACGGAGAACAGACGGATGCTAGGTTTTTCTTGACATTCCAAAAGCAACTCAGTGGTTAGACGTTTTTTGGTTATCAATGGTGCTCCACTCGAGCGCCACTAAAATTTCCATTGTGTCAGTTCAGTGACTTATTAAAAGTGATAATGAAATAAGCATGTTCAAATATTTCTGAGTAGATTCATATTACTTTAATGAAGCCATATAATTGTCATGTAATCCCTGTTCATGTGTCATATTTTTTGCTAGTGTGCAAGGCTAAAACACAGTTAAACTATGGGGAATGCTGTGATGACACTTGCTTATGAAGCAGTCAAAATGTGACTGAAATGTTAACAGTTAACAGGTTAACACGAGTATTGCAGTATCGGTTCAGGAATTTAAAAAGCCTAACCATGTATGTGTTTTATTAGCTAATATGGCTCACCCTGGGTTTACACTGGGGCACGATATCCACGATTTGAGAGAATCATGATAAGCATGGGGGGGGTTGTGGGATCGAATCATAATGATCTTGAGGGAATTTGGTGGATTCGTGATGATTGCGCTGATTATTACAATGTATTACGATTTGACTCCAATCATGATAGAACATGGAAATCACAGAAGAGCGCAGTAGACCTTAACAGCGTGTAACAGACCTTGATGCTGCATCGTAGGGGATCTTGATGAACTTGGAAACAAAATTCCTTCAAGTTTCATTTCTTGGATGCACCCTGCCCCCTTTTTATACCCAAATCGTGCTTTAAGCATGCCCAGTAATTGTGGAGTGCCACGTTTTTTTGAATTGCAGAGATCGCACACATCGTGGCCCCAGTGTAAAACTCAGGGTCAGAAAAAAAACTCTCAAAAGCTACGAGAAAAATAACTTCATTACACCATGACGATAATGAAATCCCAAACACTTTCATTCATTTATTTTCTGAATCGATTAATCCCAATTACGGTTGCGGGGAGGCTGGCACCCATCTCAGCTGACTCTGAACGAGGGCAGAGTCCACCCTGGACAGCTTGCCAGGGCATCGCAGTATCCAAAACACTTATAATTAAAATGTATACAAGTTTAAAACTTACACAGCAGCAGCAAACCTGTGAGTGGAACAAAGAGCAATATCTCACCAAGAGGAATCAAATATCTGTACAAAGAACACAAAAAAGAACCCTCCTGAATAATCTTTGCAGTGTGCCCTGATGAAGACAGGAACACAAGTACTGGTGAGCTCTCCTATCTTGTTTTTTAAGCAGTACATGAAGGGATTTTATAGGCCTGTGGAGTTCCGTGTGACAGTTTTGTGGAGTAATGAAACTAAAATAGAGCCCAGGGATCAGTGATATGTCTGCCATTATAAAACAAGAATTCTGAAAAAAAGAAGAAAAGAATTATTAAAAAATTTTTTTAAAAAAGTGTATGAGTGGAATTATTTATTCATTCATTTGCCTAACTGCTTAATCCTATTGGGGTGGCGTGGAGGACCCCATCTCAGGCAACTCTGGGCAAAGGCGGCGTACACCTATCCATTGCAGGGCCAACACAGTCATTCACACTCACACCTAGGGGCAATTTGGAACAGCCAATTAGCCTAATATGCATGTTTTTGGACTGTGGGAGAAAACCTGACTACCCATAGGAAACCCATACAAGCACAGGGAAAAAATGCAAACTCCATGCAGAAACGTGCTAGCTGGATAGGCTAACCACTAAGTCACTGTGCCACCCTGACAGGCATCATGATTTCTTTGAAAAGGAAAACATTGACCTGTTTGGTTCAGCAATCGGGCCTGAAATGTTCTTCAGTTCATTCATTCATCTTCATCCGCTTGTTCCTGTGTCGGGTCGCGGGGGCAGCAGTGAGGTCCAGACGTCCCTCTCCCCAGCCACTTCCTCCAGCTCTTCCGGGGAGACACCAAGGCAATCCCAGACTAGCCGAGAGACATAGACCCTCCAGCGTGTTCTGGGTCGGCCCCGAGGTCTCTTCCCAGTTGGACACGCCCGAAACACCACACCAGGGAGGCGTTCGGGAGGCATTCTAATCAGATGCTCGAGCCACCTCAACTGGCTCCTCTCAATGCAGAGGAGCTGCGGTTATACTCCGAGCTCCTCCCAGATTACAGAACTTCTCACCCTATCTCTAAGGGAGAGACCTGCCACCCTGTGAAGGAAGCTCATTTCAGCCGCTTGTATTGCAATCTTTTTCTTTCAGTCACTACCCAAAGCTCGTGACCATATGTGAGGGTAGGGACGTAAATCGACTGGTAAACTGAGAGCTTTGCCCTGCAGCTCAGCTCCCTCTTCACCATGACGGACCGGCACAAGCTCCGCTTTACAGCAGAGGCTGCACCGATCCGCCTGTCATTCTCCCGCTCCAATCTTCCCTCACTCGTGAACAAGACCCCGAGATACTTGAATTCCTCCACTTGGGGCAGGACCTCATTCCAGACCTGGAGGGTGCATTCCACCCTTTTCCGGCTGAGAACCATGGTCTCGGACTTGGAGGTGCTGATTCTCATCCCGGCCGCTTCGCACTCAGCTGCGAATCGCTTCAGCGAGAGCTGAAGGTCCTGGCTCGATGAAGCCAAAAGGACAACGTCATCTACAAAAAGCAGAGATGAGATCCTATGGCCACCAAACCAGAACCCCTCAACACCCTGACTGCGCCTAGAAATTCTATCCATAAAAATTATGAACAGAACCGGTGACAAAGGGCAGCCTTGGCGGAGTCCAACCCCCCACTGGAAATTAATTTGACATGTTACCAATGTGGACCAAGCTCTGGCTCCGGCAATACAGAGACCGAACTGTCCGTAGCAACGGGTCCAGTATACCATATTCGCGAATCACACCCCACAAGATAGCCCGAGGGACACGGACAAAAGCCTTCTCCAAGTCCACAAAGCACATGTTGACAGGTTGGGCAAACTCCCACTCCCCCTCCAGGATCCTGTAGAGTGTGTAGAGCTGGTCAAGAGTGTTGCGGCCAGGACGAAAACCACATTGTTCCTCCTGAGTCCGAGGTTCAACTATCGGCCGGATCCTCCTCTCCAGTACTCCTGAATAGACTTTCCCGGGTAGGCTGAGGAGTGTGATTCCACGATAGTTGGAACACACCCTCCAGTTCCCTTATTTAAAAAGGGGAACTTCCACCCCGGTTTGCCAATCCAGAGGTACGGCCCCCGATGACCACGCAATGTTGTACTCATCATGCACTCCTGAATTTATTTATCATAATATTCTAAATGCTACAACATTGCATTTTAAATATTATATTAAATAAATTCAGGAGTGCATGTTGTAGTACTTGAGATTTAGTGATTTGTTTTATTCCTTCATATTGAACTGAATTTGTGTGTGACATCCTTTTCCCTGACCAAGACTCTTCTTTTCTAGGAATGAAGATCCTTCTTTCTATGCCCAACTCAGCCAGATGTCCGCGGTTCTACCAAATTTCTTCGATTTTTAAACTGAGGCCACTGTGGTTCTGAAAACATCCAAAGCCTTAACGATTAAGGGTCTGAATACTTTCTGAATTTACTGGATATGAATATTCGGTGGCATAGTGGTTAGCCTGTTCGCCTCACGACAAGATGGTCCTGGGTTCGAGTTCCAGGTTCAGCGAGGGTGTCTGTGTGAAGTACAGTAACACAAGCAAGTCTCCCAATGCTTGTGTGAGTGTTCCAGTTTCCTCCAACAGTCTAAAGACAGACACATTAGACTAACTGGCTGTTCCAAATTGCCCCTAGGTGTAAGTGAAGTGTGAATGGTCGTTGTTGTTGTTGTTGTTGTGTGTGTTTGTAGTTCCTGCAATGAACTGACCAGCTGTTCTGTATGTACTCCTGCCTTCGCCCACAGTTGGCGTAGATAGGCTCCTGCCTCCCCAAGGCCCTAAAATGATTAAGCGGTACAGCAAAAGACTATTTTGAATAACTTAAGATTTTTGAAAATCACTGAGATTTTCCAGTTCGATGACAGCATGGATTTCAACAATGGCCGGTCAACACCATGTCGATTCAGTGCCATTGCTCAACAGTTCCCTGACTCCAGTCCACAGACATTATTACTCAGGAGGGAAAAGCTACACGATTTAATGAATAAGCGACTCAATGCCAGTCATGTTAGTTGCTTATCCAGATCTTTGTAAGCAAGGAATTTTATGTAACTTGACCTTTATAACTAGTTGAATTACTCTGGCACATGTTTTCTACAACAATTCACCCATTAACCAGTTAATTACCCACAGCTTTGGAAGTCTGGAATGTCTTTATCCTACATGGTTTTTTTTTTGTTGTTTTTTTATTGCTGAGCAGTACAAGATGTCCACTTTGCATAGCTGATGAGAGACTTTGGACTAAATAAGAAGTTCCTCAGCAGGCTCTGAATACTACCTTTCAATTTTAACATCTATATTTGCCTCTGTAGCGCTCCAGTGTCTCCCTGTATTTTTCTTTATCTACATACACCCGAGTGCAAAAGTTTGCATTCCCTAGGTTTCTGAGTGGGGAAAAAGAATTGGACCTCTAGTTTATAATCCGTTTAGAAAACAAAACCCCAAGTTGATGAACACGTATTTAAAGGAATAAGAATTAGTGGAACAGGAGGAAACCTCCACATCCAGACACAGTATAGATCATTGTACTGACATCATACACTTTCAGCAACATCTGGTTCAACATATTTTGTGGTGCTCAGCTGTACAATCCACATATTCACACAGACGAACCCATTTCTTCAACTCTACCTACCAGTGAAAACAGGAATCATTGTGAGAAAGGAATTAGAGTAAAATCTGCCAATCCTCCTTGTGCCAAAATCCTAGGATATATTAGGACTCCAGCCGGCTTATTTAATTAGAGAGCCACAAGCAGTGCCAGACACACCAGCACCCTATCACACCCCCTACAGGAACAGATGAATGCACATCATTCTCAAACATACCTCCACCAAACATAATGTCTTTCAGCAAGGACTCTTCCTTTGAGGTGTCCAGGACAAACTCATCAAACGAAGGGTTAGCCGCAGGGTGAAAGGTCTTCAGTGACTCTGTGGCTTTCTGGACCCTGAACCCAAGAAAACAGGAAGGTATAGAAGCAGTTCTCTAGCAGACACATATAAATCATTATATAAAGAGAGTTCTTAGATATTAAAGAGGAGATACTATGCTTTTTGCACTTTAACCCATAAATGTTGTCAGTGCTAAATAGTCATGTTAGACGATGCCAGAGTGTCAAATAACGAGGTTAGTGCATGTTCCTCTGAGCTGGTTGAGCTGGCCGTAAACACAAGGTTAGTGGATCATGGCGTGGTGGGACTTTGTTACTGATTAGCTAGCCTTACCCCACCCAACCCAACTGCCTTTCGCACATCTCCACCGATCCCAGTCTGCCCCTGAGCCTCTGGAAAGCCTTCAGAAAGGGGATCAATCAGAGCACAGTAGGAACAGAGAGCAGACAGACCAAAAACGGGAGGAGGAAGCCAAACAGGTTGTCCAGCACACACTCAAAACCAGCGTTTCAGGGGTTGTGGGGAAGAAGCTTCCTGAAGAGCTGTGGAGTTTTTACATTTACAGAATTTAGCAGACACCCTTATCCAGAGCAACTTACTTTTTTTTTTTTTAAGCTGAGCTAAAGAGTCAAGGTCCTTGCTCAAGAGCCCAACAATGGCAGATCAGTGAGACTGGGGTTTGAACCCTGACCTTTAGATGAGTAACACAGACCCTTAACCACTGAGCCAACACTGCCCCATTTTTTGTATCATGAATTATACTTTGGTGCTCCATTGGTACCCGAAATTGAAAATAAATATCTAAAAATGGATACACTGCCATATGCAGCGTAATGGAGATCGATCATGAGGATTAGATTGAAGGACTTAAACTTTTACTGTACTTAAATCCACTCATGCAGCTCATTCTGCAAAGCTCACGAGGCCGGCTTTCACCAGACGGAACCTTAAGATAGACCACTAGCCACAAATCAGCTTGGGTCGATATATAAGCAGCAGCTCTTAATCCTCATTAAAACGGTTGAGTAATTCAAACAACAAAATGGATGACTTCAGCTTTATCAATAAAAGGAATTCGAGAGGATAGAGGTGTAACCTGACGTGGAGCTGCTTCGCCGTCTGAACGAAGCACGACTGGTCGGTTTCTTTGAGAACCTCTTGTGCATAACCAACTAAACCGCTGTTCTCCAGCATGCCCTGGTACTCGTCCACCTGGCCCCTGAGCTTGTCCAGACGCCGGTTCCTGGACAGCTCGATCGACCGCAACAATTCAGTCTTCTTTTCCTGCAGAGTCTCAAAGAGACGCTCAAAGTGCTCGTGCGCCTGTCTCTCTGCAAGCTGTCCATTTTCCTGCATTGATGAGATACAACAGTAATTACTGAACGCACCACTCATCCGTTTTCATTTTCGATACACTGATAAGCGCTGTTATTGACCAAAACCAATTGTGATCTGATTCCCATTTGTATTCCATCAGCTAATGGTCTGCTTGAGAGGGGAAATGCTCCAAAGTTACTCAGCTTTTGTAGACATTTGTCATGGTTAATTCTGTCTCAAAATCAATTCACTGTTTCAGGCCAATTCAGGTTCAGTACTAATACTCAGATGCATTAGATAAGTGCATCACTATACACAATACACCACACCAGCATTTCCAGAATCAGTCTTCAAGGACCACTACAGTTTTTACTCAGCTGCCAACATCCCTAAACAGAGCAGTCAAGCCCACAGTACACTGCTCTAGATTTATTAAGAGTCGGCAGAGATCTAAATGTGGACCATCTTTGACTCCTTAACCTGGGTTCACACTGGGGCCACAATATCCACCATTTGACAGAATCGTGATGAGTGTGGAATCAAATCGTGACGATCTTAAGGGAACCCAGCAGAACCGTGATGATCATGAGGGAACCCGACACGGAACCATCATGATCATGAGGGAACCCGACACGGAACCGTCATGATCTTGAGGGAACCCGACACGGAACCGTCATGATCTTGAGGGAACCCGACACGGAACCGTCATGATCCTGAGGGTACCCGACACGGAACCGTCATGATCCTGAGGGTACCCGACGGAACCGACATGATCCTGAGGGTACCCGACGGAACCGACATGATCCTGAGGGTACCCGACATGATCCTGAGGGTACCCGACGGAACCAGCATGATCCTGAGGGGTCCTGGAGGAACCGTCATGATCTTGAGGGGTCCTGGCGGAACCATGATGATCTTGAGGGAAACCGCCGGAAATGTGATAATTGTGACAAAATTTGACTGTCAAAAATTTTGCCACTATTATTCCAATTTGTTCTGATTTGATGCCAATCGTGGTAGAATATGGGAATCAGTGTAGAGCTTAACAGACCTTAATGAGCCATCGTAGGGGATCTTGGTGCACACAAAGTTCCTTTCTTCTATTTATACCCCAAGCGTGGACATAAATTGTGGAGTTCCGGGCTTTTTTCAATAGTGGAGATCGTGGACATCATGGCCCCAGGGGAAATCCAGGTTTAAAAACCAAAACACTATTATAATTGTTGTTACAGTGAGTTGTACCGGTCCTTTGACAATCTGCCAAAACCAAAACTGACGGTGTATGTGCCGATCCGGTAACTTATGATAAAACAGTGGTTCGCTTGCGAAACATCTCCAATGTACCCATTAGACACGGTGTGGTTATGGCACAAAATGTGGAACCACCTACGAGAAGTGAGGCACGATAACAATACCATGTGTTAATGATGGCATGTGGCAGAAAAATCAGTTAGCACTTCCCTTCCGAAACACGGCCCAGGATTATAAGAACTGAAACGTTGCAACCATGATGACATGACGGCTAGAAATGTTAGACTTCACAAGAAACCTCGACTGCTTTTCATATAACGCTATAACTACAGATATGCCGGTACCAGTATCAGAAATGCTGCCATATTTGTATCGGAGAATACTCCAGGCTATACACAAATTAAGTCGGTTTTCAATCCCAGAAATCAGTAGTTCCTTTGTGCTGCAGACAATGCCCTGAACTTGCAGGTTTCTTTTTATAGCAGCGGGGAAAAAGGCTTCCAGTTGGGAGAGGCTACCAAGAGGTAGCACCATGTACTCAATTTGGAAATATTTAATTTTGGAGCATCCCAGCAGTAAAACAGCAATGTTGGAGGCAGGGGAGTGATCGGTACCCACCCTTTCCTTCACTTTCATGGCTAAAGCACACTTTAGCAAGGTACTTAACCCCCAACTGCTCTGTGGGGGTTCAGTTTGGATGGGTTAAAAGCAGAGTGTAATTTCCCTTGAAGGATTAGTACAGTATACCCAAAAAAACAAACAAACAAACAAAAAACAAAACAGTGTGATAAAATTCACAAACAGACCGAAAGCAAAGCAGATTACTGACAAATTAGTTGACTTTAAATAAAAATACTTTTAGGAGACGATGCTAAACAGTCAGCTTACAGGAATTATAATAAAAACATTGAAGATGCTTTTGCATAAGTTTTACTTTAACTTGACGGGGCCGTGCTTCATCAGTTCTTTAAATGTATATAAAGTGAAATAAACTAATAAAATGATTGCGAGATAATGTGATAGGGTATTCATTCTGTGCGTGTGTTCACGTTTACAGATCGACTCAGTTTACTGATCAGATCGATCAGTAAATAGTGCACAGCTGTTAAAATGCAATACAGATTTTTATAATGCAGGGGTATCGACAGGTACTGAAAGGTCAAATATCGGTAGAAATGGTATCAGAACATCTCTACAGCTAATTATTCTTTATAATTAAAAAGATTTGAAGATCATAAATCTTTTTATGATTCCCCAGACATTTCAAATCAGCCTAATATCCCATGTCTCAGCCGTAAGAATGTGTAGAAGTATGCTCAGAAATTATACCTGACAGTGAAATTAATGCACTGAAAAGTTATACCAAAAGGCTCTAAAAAGTTTCCACAACCTACTTACCTCAGTCTGTCGAATCAAGACCTCGAGCTCCGAAATCTGAGTCCTCACTTGTTCCTCTTTGCTAATTAAGTAATGGATACTTTTTGATAGCTTTTCCTGTTGGCGGAACAATAAAATCTATTAGGCTATGAATGTGCGTGATGGAAAAGTGAACTGCCCCGGCATTTTTCAGACAGTTCAGACCATCTAATACCGCACTGACAGACACCGAGCTCTCC
The DNA here is from genome assembly GCA_030014195.1 of Neosilurus mollespiculum. Classification (NCBI taxonomy): domain Eukaryota; kingdom Metazoa; phylum Chordata; class Actinopteri; order Siluriformes; family Plotosidae; genus Neosilurus; species Neosilurus mollespiculum. Next base: position 18,151,746 of record JAQMYF010000015.1, read on the forward strand.
TAACTTTATTAGGCACAATTGATTGCATTAAAAATGCATAGTCCAGGCTTGCTTGGTCTGATCTAAGGTTACATGGCTTAGATTAAAAAAAAAAAAAAAAACAAAGCAAGCCTTGAGTGTTTAATGTTTTAGTAATTTACACAGCCAGAAATAATGTTTTTTTACTGAAAAAAAAATACATGCGTCAACTTTTTACCCCCTTCTATTCACAAGAAACATGATCCCTAGCTCTTGCTAAGCAGGTCATGTGCGCTGCTCTATTTTTAATGAGAAGGCCCGAAAATGAAACTGTAAACCTTGAACAACTACAGCGCACTCTCGCATGCTTCAGAACATGTTAGAAACCTATAATTTATCTTACAAACTTTCCTTTGAGTCTGCATACCTTAAGGACCTTGTAGGCATTGCTCATGGATGTGACTTTATGGTTAGCATGAGAACCTCCTAGCTTGCAGAGATGACACACTGGCCGGCGACACACCTCGCAGTACATGTTAACTTTCTCCATCTCGTGCTCAGGACACATCAGCACCTACAGCCAAAGAAGATGGAAACTCTTACTTCCAGACGGGAATTTAATCCGACAGACAGTTCTCTCTCTCTTTAATGATCCCAAGCAAGAAATCAAACCCTAAAAGGTAAGCTTGTTTTTGGACACACTGGTGACTCTTACACATCAACACGGTAATGTATTATTAACACACACTTACAAACATTCTCACTGGGGGGTTACAGTGAAACCTATTCCAGAGAATGAATTTGGGTGGTAAGAGTTGGAATAGTTTAGTGCATGTAAAAAGGTGTTTATAAAACCTTGTACATTAAAAGGGACCCACTCACTTCCCATCTCTATTAAATAAACATGAAATTCAGTGTTATCAATTGAAAATAAATTGAAATCGGCCCACAATGTCTTTCTGAAACCATTTGGTAACTCTTGCATGTGAGTGTCAACAACCCCTGCACCAGGCACCATGATATTAACAAACATCTTTATTTCTCTTGAAATCCTATACCAGGGGAGTCAAACTGATTTTCACCGAGGGCCACATCGCTAAATTTAAAGGAGATCGAGGGCCGAATAATCACTGAACATCGATCAAAAAAGGGCTTAACAGCACTGGCTGTTCACTTGAAATAGGCTGCCGCCACCTAGTGGAAGGATGATGAATTAGGTTTCATGGTAATGGCTGATGCAAAGAATGTACGATAATCATATTCTTTGAAAGTTCTTGCGGGCCACATAAAATGAGGTGGCGGGCCGGATTTGGCCTACGGGCCTAGAGTTTGACACCTATGTGATATCCCTTCTTCTGTTTCTTAACACTTGATCTCAGACTTTTCCACTTTCTACGAATTGGTGTTGCACTACCAAGTTGTCACCCACACTTAAGATCGTTCCTCTGGTTACGCAGTCCTGTTGTTATTGTAAACAGATACAGAACCCAAACAAGATGTAAAAAAAATAAATAAATAAAATGTTTAATCTTTATTCACATAAAATAAATAAATAAATAAACAAACAAACAAACACGGCACATTAAGAGATACTTTCACCAGAAAACCTTTATATCTGGCTAAAGTTAACTGAGAATAAAAGAGAAAACACAGCAGATATTCAGTAGTGAATGGGGAGCTTTAAAACTACACTGTATCCAAAAAATATTCTGATCTTAAAGCAAGCCAGAGACAATGAGTCAACTTATAAATGAAAGCTCAGTGAAGGATTATATTTTATTTATACTACAAAACACACCAATAACTCATCTTCAACTTAAAGAACACTGGTCGCCTTAACCTTGCATGAGCACTGAACAAACTAAACCCTGCCTTAGTCAAACGCAGCACGCACTTACCAGAGTGATGCGCCTACGCAGACTTCCCTAGGCCCCGCTGAAAACACATGCATGGTGCCCCATGTACCTGTCAGGTCCCCTTCCATAAGTAAAGGTAACTGCCACACCGCTTACCATTTTTCTTTATAGGGAAACACTCATTTAAGTAATTAAAAATGTTGTCCGTGTTGCCATTTTAAGGTATCAGACTTTTTTATTATTATTATTATTATTATTATTATATCACCAATTTCCTTTAAATAAAATATCCCTGTGTGACCAAAGAGGACATGATAGAGGAATTGCTCATACCTTTGGCCTGAAGTTAGTAGTTGGCCCGACGTACTCATGTTGGGCTCTGGGTGTCCCCCATGGGTGATGCAGCTTGAAGCACTCATTGCAGTAGCTCGCCTTGCAGTCCATGCAGCTCTTGGTGGCCTCCTGCGCAGGTGGCTTGCACACGTTGCACATGATGGCGACGGCGGCACGGGCCGCCTGCCTGTAGCGCTCCACGATGCTCTCCAGCGTGAAGTTACGGAACAGCATGCTGATGCCCCGCTCGCCCAGCTCTATGTCACGCTGGCAGCCTGGGCATGGGAAGCTGGTGACGCGGGGCGTGACTGAGGAGCGTCTCCAGCCCGGAGAGGAAGACACAGACCCTGATTTCACACAAATGGTTCTCAGTCGGTTACTCTGGTGGATGAACACAATTCTATATATTTTTTTTAAATTAATGAAATAAATCATCGAGTGAAGCACCTAAAAAGATGAAACTCAAACCAATTGACTCGAGTTTCAGGATGCACACAAACAACGCAACAAAGGTGCACAATGATCTGGACAATAAAAGGCTGAAGGTCAAACAAAGACATTCCAAACAAATGATGCGTAACTAAATTACAGACCAATTTCTTAATACACAGAAGATGGAGGAAATGTACAATCACAGAATACACCCTAGTATGATTTATGAACCTTTTCTTCCTGTTCTTTGTCCAGTTCAGTGTATTTAACACACACACACACACACACACGTATGCAATACATTTACAGAAAAAGACAAAACAATCTCACACAAAGGAAATTCTCAGATATAAAGAATCACACAATCAAACATACACTACAACCATGACAGAAACAAGCAGGTAACACACTCAGACTAAACTTGGATGCATGGCGTGAGGACAAGACAGTGACATGACGGTGCACAACAGTGACTAATGGATGCAAAACATATCTGAAGAAAACATGCATGAAGATGTACGGAGATGTAACGGACTGATAACGGCTTGCTCGTCACAGACGTGGGCGGGAGGTGGTGTTGCCGGAATGACAATGGGAAGGTTTTCCGATGGGATCTGAACAAAATGAAGGGAAATGAGCAACGGGTGAGGGCGTGTTAGAAGAAGAAGCATGTACTTAGGCCGCGGTTGCGCTGCGCTGTTCGGGTAGGGGAGGAGGAGGCAGCATCTGCAGCGCGGCTTGCTGGGGCCTGCTGCTGCCGTAATGACACTCAGTGCAGAGGAGGGGAAAGAAAATAAAACGCTCAGACCAGTAAGTCATCGTAAGGCCATTCTGGCAGAGCACCGAGGTGTCTGGCCCTACAGAAACCACAAATCAACGGCAAGCACCCTCTCGTTCACTTATCGTACGGCGCTAAAAGTGAAAATGGTGCGTTATATGCCTTCAGACCTGCCGCTGTCACTTCATAGTCACATTTGGTTGAAGCTTCTCACTTTAATTTTGTGGTGGGCTGCACTCTCGGACGTACACTGATGTGTGCGGTTAACATCTCAGATGGGTGGGAGACTATAATGCTTTAAAACACATCCAAAGATTCGCATGTACGTGGGAAATACTGAGCATATTTACTGCCAGGGGAAACAGCAAGTCTGTTCAAGGCTTAAACAGAGACATCTAAAGTTTACCACCTAAAATTATAGAGAATTATCCAGTATTAAAAGATTAGCCGAGGACCGCATGGTGCGTTGACTCGTTAATTGATTACTTAGAAGAGATATGGTATTAACTTTACAAAGAACAGCTCTAGAATTAGCGACGCCCATTTCAGTAGCTATTTGGGTTTAAAGGAACAGTTAGGGGTTTTGGTGCCATCTGCTGGCTGTGATGGAAATAACAACAACAACATGACATGACGATCACTTCCTGTTAAAGCCAAGCATGTCCATAGATGTTCAAATAGCCGCTTCATTTGATGCACACTTCATGCATCAGTATTCAAACAAATACTGAAATCACTATACAACCCTTCGTTACGCCATACGTCCACATGATGGATCAGGCAGACAGCAGCCCTTTTACTGTGTCCAAGTTAAAGGGATTCATCAGGCCAAAAAACATCTGGGGTGGGTGTGTTTTAACTCATGTGGGCAGGAGTGGGCAGTCAGATATGAAGCTTGCAGATAAAAATAGCGATTAATACTGAATATGTCCAATAACGGTCAGTATAACCCTTTAAAAAGCCTTACATGACAAGAAAGATGGATCTTTACTGATAAGTGTCTGAGCCTTGGAAGTTTCTGTTCAACAATTTCACGTTCTGTCAAGCTTCTGATTTTGACGTTTGCCCCACAAACATTCATTTAACCTGCTGGTTTGTCTGCCTTGTGTTTTAACTGATTGCGTGTTTTTTATTCTCTGCGAGTCTGAGTGGTGGTCTATGAGTCTCTATTTTTGTTGGGTTTCAATTTCATTATTATTTATTCTTTTCAATTCAGCATCAACTCAGTGACGCGCAACCTTATTGAGCTCCCTGTGGTGGGCAGGCACTGGACGGACCCAAGACAATCATCCAAGCCATGTTCCATGAATAAAAATAAACACAGTATTCATAGCAGCTGAGGATGGGAGTCACCGGGGACCGCTCAATACAGTACTGTTAGCATTGCGATTCTATAAATATCCTGATTAAATATTACAAGTTCTTTATACCATATATCTTTGAACCAGGTCAGAGAAAGCTGAATCATACACCTAATGCTTTAAACTTTGAAAGCTTTATTCAAGAGCTGCACAACTGAATTTGAACAGGAGTAATTAAATATAACTTGCTCTTTAGAATATAATTTTTTCCCTCCTCTAGAAAAAAATTCATTTTGTTGTGGATTTAATAGCTCCTGTGTGGAGCCCCATAAACATGGAACATCACCTTGCCCATGCCATCACAGGAAACTCAGTAAGGCTGCTGTGTCACCAGTCTAAAAAAAATAATAATTTAAAAAAAAAAGTAAATAAAAAAAAAAAAACAATACTTACTACTAAATAAAATAAAAACTTATTACTAGTGACGAAACTGAAACCCCAAAAAATAAAGGCTCATACACCACCGCTCAGACTCACATTGAATAAAAAACATACAATATAACTCACATAGGCAGACAAACTTTTACCGAGCACAACTTCAAACATTTACGGGAGCACAGAACATGAACTTGTTAGACGGATAATTAAACTCACAAGACAGCTGAATACAAATGAATGTGAAAATCAGCGAGTGAACAGAAAGGACTGTAATCTGTAAACGCAGGGGAGATTTATTCATTTTCTCCTTAAAGGAGCTGCACTATTTTTATAACACCAGCTTTGGACACCCACTAATAGAAACATCTATTGGGAATCCACCTTTATGCAGTGCCGAAATCTTTATATTATTTCTGTTACTCAGTTCTCGCTCCATATTACACGTCAAGCACAAACACTGACAGGGCGAAGGCTTAATCACAGAGGGGAATTATACTTAATTTCCCCATATTAATAAAGTGTTCCCCATCTTCTAGTGGTTAACCACAAATATCAATTCATTAATGCTTCAAATATTAAAAGACACAGGGGGCGTAATGTCTAGTCGAACGTTCTTGCTCCATATTAGGTACATTATTTTCTGAGCAGCCCTGATCTGTGTGGGGGTTCCAGTTCAATTCAGGAGCAGAAAATGTTCACTAAAACGTAAAAAATAAAAAATAAAATAAATAAATAAATAAACACACACCACATATACATATA
>JAQMYF010000015.1:18157703-18173642 GCA_030014195.1 Neosilurus mollespiculum
ATATATACACACACACACACACACACACACACACACACACACACACACTTACATATGGCTGATTGTTGTACACTTACTGATAATATACAGATTAAATCACTGCCTAAAAGCAAAGCTCCCAATATATACATATATATATATATACACACACACACACTGACAGGTGTCCAAGGCTGGTGTTACAAGAGTAGTGTGGCTGGTGTTACAAGAGAAGTGAATAAAATAAATAAACCACCCAAATAAACCTCCCCTGCTTTTCCCGACTGCAGTCTGAAGAGAAAGAAGGGAAGGTAATCACTGGGTTTTCTTTTCACCACTTTAGACTCACTGATTTCCTTTTTCATTTGTATCACCTCTCTTGTTAGTTTAATTATCCGTTTAACAGGTTCATGTTCCAAGCTCCGGTTTGGTGTTCTTTTGCTCAGCAGGGTGAGTGTGTGTGTTTTTTTTTTTTTACTGAGTAGTGGTGTATGAGCCTCAATTTTTTGGGAGGGTTTCATTTTCATGAATAATAATAATAATAATAATAATAATAAATCTATTTTCTTTTTAATGGTGACGGGGCAGCCTTATTGGGCCTCCTGTGTAGGGCACAGACATGGGACAACCATCCTATGATGCCCCGCTCAGGAGCTCTGCTCTAAAGTATGTCATCACTATGAAATATATTAATATTTAACAGCAACACCACCACCTCTCCTAATTGTTCTCTCTCTCAATTCTGTTGGAGTATTTCCTTCTAAAATAATCTGTAAAAATGTGGCCTCAGTGCTGCACTACGGTATCCAGTAAAGATGCTCAGTAGACTTTTTAAAAGGGCGGCGAACCGTCACACTGTTTCCGTTATACACCGTCTCGCACAAGGAACTGCTTGTATCTGTAGAGAAGCAGTGTGTGTTTGTGTGTTCACAGGAGTTCTACAAACACTATACTCACTACAGCTATTCAAATTATGAAACCCACATCTACCTCTCCCTCCAAACGACCTTCTGAGTGAGGCTGCAAGCAACAAACAGAGAAATGAAATAAAATCAGACTAACACAGGACAAATGTGAACAAATGTGGCGTGAGACCTGGCGTACAGCGCAGGATAGCACACACATGACATCATATTACATGTCACACACTTCAATGCAAAGCAGACACTGGAGATGAGGACAACAGGAGCATGTTTGTTAATTCACATGGGCCTGGATGCATATCTTTTACTGAGAGCCAAAAATAAAAGGTGGAAAAATTTGCTTAAGCAAATGCTGAATGACAATAAAAGAGGCCTGGAGGTTCATGTCTTAAGGTTGGGTCATTTTGATTTAATCCTCCTCGTACCACACTGCCTCACCATGACAACTCTTTGTAAGTAGAAGAATTAGAAAACAATCGTCCTCTCTGCTGGGGGTCCACACATAACCCAGCACTCTGGCTAAACTTTATCTCAGTATAAACTCTGGCTGGATCAAGTTCACGAACACAGGCAGGAAGCTTTCGGTGCTGGAAATGATGCCGAAATTGACATGAATGTCAACAGAGCTTGGTTTGTTTAGGCATGCCTTAACAAGCATAATTCATTGATACTACTGGGGGTCAGTGTGAGGCCGGAGCCTATCACAGCCGACTCTGGGTGACCCTGAACAGCCCGCCAGTACGTCGCAGGGCCAATACACACACAAAACCATTCACACTCACTGCTAAGGGCAATTTGGGGCAGCGAATTAGCCTGATGCTAATTAGATTAGCATGTTTTTTGCCTGTGGGAAGAAACCTGCACAAGCATGGGGAGAACATGCAATCTCCACGATCAAAAAAAAAAAAAAAAAAAAAAACGCCCTCGCCAGGCCCAGGACACGAACCCAGAACCTTCTTGCTGTGAGGCAAGCCATATTAACCACTATGCCACCCAGAGTAATTAAATAAAAAGCTATATATCCGCACTGAGCAGTATTTTACTTCTTGTGCTTAACCCCAAAGTTCAATATCTATGAACAAGGCACCCAGAGGGCAGAAAAATTATCAAGTAACAATCTCAACAGCCTTCCTATTTTCTCCTGCACATCCTCCAAAAAACTTTGTTTCATATTCTGGTGTGAGGTGTGTGTATGCTAAGAGTGTCAGAGTTGGGACGCACCTGATCGGACCAGCCTGTCCAGCCTTTCCATGCTAGGAGAAGGAACTCTGGACCGAGGGCTTCCAGGGTTCGAGCACTCGGATCCGGCGTCCGTGCCAAACGAGTCGTCCTGGTTTAGCATGAGCAGCTCTTTGACACATTTGTGGCAAACGCTGTGCTGGCAAGGCAGGATGAGAGGGTGCGTGAACAGTTCCTTGCAAATGGGGCAGATCAGCTCACGCTCAATGTTCTTTATAGGGACCTAGAAAACATGCAGAAATAAAAGAGACAAATCGTGGTTTTTATGACTGTGGACGGACAGGAACAGGGTGTAGAGGAATCAGTTGCACGTAGATTTTTTTTTGGGGGGGGAAATTTCTTTCAACTTTTTATTATTGCAATCGAAAACCTATTAAGGATCGTTTAAAAAAAAACTAGTGAAACCGCCGGTAAAAGGTTCAACAAGAACAATACTTTCAACAAGATTTTGCCTACATTGATTTTATTATGGGGTGGCACTGTGGCAAGAATCTCCTGGGTTCAACTTCCAGTATCAGTCAGTCCTGTGTGGAGTCCTGTGCGGGTTTTTTCTGGGAAATCCAGTTTCCTCTCACAGTCCAAAGACATGCACATTAAGCTAAAAGGCTGCTCTAAATCGGCCCTAAGTGTGAGTGTAACCGGTTCTGTGTAGTGGGCATGCGAAGGTTCAGGGTGTACCCCGCCTTGGCCCAGTGTCGGCTGAGATAGACTCCAATCTCCCCCGGACCATAGTAGGATTAAGCGGTTTGGCAAATTGATTCTTTTTTTTCCCATTTTACATTGAATTATGCTAACTATTCTTGATTAGCCTTTTTTTGTACTTTATTTGGGGTCACAACCTCAGTTGTTATAAACATGCTATTTCAATAAAGTTTGATTTTCACTTGGGTTCTACTATACAAGCTGCTGTAAGTGAGACTGAAGACCCCCTGCACCCCAAGCTTGGGCCTGATTTACATACCAAAAGCCCTGTGAGTGAAATAAAGGAGAAAAGATCAGACCATTGTTAAATCCATGCTTGTTTTCTCTGAGGAAATGCAGCATCTTGCTCTTTCAGCCGTAAACTGTCGTTATTGTCGCAAAATGCGGCATCATCATAGAGGACTCTGTGTTAATTAGTTTCGGGTTTTTGGGTTATTTTTTTTATTCCAGTTTAAAACAAAACCCAGAGCCACGACACCTCTCTGCTATCAATATCAGCGTCCTGCTAATGAGCTCCAAAGATTTTCACAAAAACAAATCATTTTCCTGAATCACTTACCCCCACAGAGCTGCGCCTCGACACCGCAGACATTATAAACACCTCAACTCTTCACAGATAAAGTGAGTTGGATGATATGAAGAACAGGAACAACACAACTCGAGACTCAAGACTGAAAAGCAGCACTGTGAACCAGCACACACTCTCTCACACACACACACACACTCTCTCTCTCACACACCGCCGTTAGTTTATGGGAAGGAGCTCAGAAAGCCGGGGATCAGGGCGGGGCCACGACAAAATCGCCTTAGCAACCACCCAGACAGCTCTGGTGTGAGCAAATTAGGGGGCGTGGCTACACCAGATGAGTAGCGCTCGTGCACTCGTCCCAACACTTCTCATTCTCTCACTTAACCCTTTTAGGGCCACGTGGAGGCTGGAGCCTATCTCAGCCGACACCCTGAACAACTCTACAGACCACCGCAGGGTTAACACACACACTCAAATTCACACCTTTAGGCAATTTGAAACAGAAAATGAACTTAACATGCATGCCTTTGGACTGTGGGAGGAAACCGGAGTACCCGGAGGAAACCCACGCAAGCATGAGAAGAACATGCAAACTCAAAACTTAAACTACCCTTGCTGAGTCCAGGACCGTCTTGCTGTGAGGTGGACGTGCTGACCCCTACACCATCATGCTCACTCGTTCACTCATATAATGAACTGCTCAATCCTATTAGGGTCACGTGGAGACTGGAGCCTATCTCAGCCGGCACTAGGTGAAAGTGTGGTGCACGCTCAGCAGCTCGCCTGGCCATCACACGGCCAACACATCACAGGGAGCAATGGTGTATGCAAATTAGCGGGCGTGGTTAAATAAGATGAATAGTGCTCGTGCAAAGTTCATAACACTCACTCGGACACTCATTTGCCATTGAGGCTGAAGGCTACCTCCACCTATACCCTGAACAGCTTGCCAGACCATCGCAGGGCCAACACACCCACTGAGAACCACAATTTGGGACAGCCAATTAGGATAACGTGCATGTCTTTGGACTGTGAAAGGAAACTAAAATACCTGGAGGAAACCCATGCAAGCACGTCCCTGGGAGAACATGCAAACTCTACACAGGAACGCCCTCGCTGAGCCAGGGACTCAGATCCAGGAGCTTCTTGTTGTGAGGCAAACGTGATAACATTATCATACGTCCTAGCTGCCCCTGTTTAGAACAATTCACAACTATTTGAAAGGAGACAGAAGACAAAAACAAACCTAAAGGGACTAAATTACATTTATACAGCCAGCCTGTCATATATTTACAAAGCAAATAAACAATCACAGCCCCAGTGCAGGACTCGGGCTATTTAAAGGACAAGCAAAAACAAAAAGAGCCCCTTCTGAACCACTTGGGGCCCCCATCAGCACACAGAAAGCTATGATGGATCGTGTATTAGGAAAAGGTCTTCATGAATGAATGAATGAATGAATGAATGAATGAACAGGTACAGTGCAGGGTACAGCTATGAACTGATTGCCCCCCCCACCCTCCGCAATACTCCAGAAAAGCTTCATTAGTAGCCATACAAGCTGTTTAAAATGTAAGCAGGCTTTGAGAGGTAAATTTTGTCATTTGGCACCATCCCCAAATGATTCACACTTGGGAAAAGTCTGCCCTAGATAGCTCACTGTTATGGAGATTTTAAGGCACTGTGTCTCATCTTCTTGAGATTAGCATCCCTGCCTCACAGCATGAAGGTCCTGGGTTTGAGCCTTCAAGTCGGCGAGGGTGTTTCTGAGCGGGGCTTGCATGTTCTACCTGTGCATGTGTGGGTTTTCTCGGGGTCCTCTGGTTTCTTCCCACAGTCCAAAGATATTAGGTCAACTGCCTACTCTAAATTGCCCCTAGGTGTGAATGTAAGTGTAAATGAATGCAGAGGGCTCAGATAAAAATATAATGAAACAGAGACATGTTAAGCACAGTAAGTGCCCCTCTAGTGGATAAAATGTGATGCAGTGCTGTAGTGTCCCACATCTGTCAGAATATGGGGAAATATCCTAATTGCTGTCCCTCTAGTGAGAAAATGGGACATAGTACCATATGGGCACCCTAAGCTCACCAGTCCATTGCAGGGCCAATACACACACACACACACACACACACACACACACAATCATTCACACTCACACCTAGGGGCAATTTGGAACAGCTAATTAGCCTCATGTGCATGTCTTTGGGCTGTGGGAGGAAACCAGAATACACGGAGGACATGCCAACCCCACACAGAAAGGTCCTCTCCAAGCCCGGGACTTCGAACCCAGGACCTTGTGAGGTGAGGTGTGGTGGATGTGATAACCGCCCAGGATGATATTTCAAATAATAATAATAATTTATTAAAAATTAAAAGATCCTGGCCTGTGTCTGTTAATCTGTGTCACGTGATCTTTATTAACAGTGATTGCTTGGAGCTCTTATATGCAGCGTGATCAGTATACTATAGTATTATTATTACTAAAATCAGACTCTAGAGTCTCTGCATGCTGTCATGTGGTATTTATAGAGTCCTGGGTACATAGTGATAAACAGTGGTCTGTGGTGGGCGTGTCTGTGGGCGGAGACTGATATGAGCTGAAATATGACTTCATTGTCTGATGCACATGCTTTCTTGTAAATTAATCCTTATCCAAATGAATGATGGGGTAATATACACCTTCACATATCTTATATTCGTATATCCTGCTTACAGTATTTTAAATAATGACAGTTTAATTCGATTAATGCCTAATCTAATCAGAATGCATGGTGTGGTGTGTTTATGTTCAGCATCAGTGTGGCTCTTTATAACGTGGAGCACCTGGTTGCTGTTCAGTCTGGATACAGTCCTTCTGATCAGCACATGAAGGTGAGGTTTTAGGTACAGAAGCATATCACAGGCAAATCGTTGTCTGGTTTCCTTCTTGTATTGTGCCATCAAGTGACATGCATGGATCTAACCATGCTCGATTGCATGTCATATGCGCATGGGCTTGTTATTATTATTATAATTATTATTATTATTATTATAATTATTATTATTATTATTTTTCTGACTCAAGCCTGTTAAATGCAGGACATGTTGCATTTTCATAATCTGCACGCGCTCTTATAACACCAGGGCGGTGCTGAACTGAAATGCAGCAGCATCCTTGATGTTCCCAAGATCAAAGGCAGAAGAACAAAGCAAAAGAATCATCAGCGATACATATGTTTCAGTGCGCACTCACCTCTCCCTTTTCAATCCTCTCCACTATGCTCCCGAACTCCGTTATATCCTCTGAGTCAGACATACTAAATATTCCGATCAATAGAGCCGGCGTTACTAACAGAGGATCCTGAATAAAAGAGCAAAGAGATGATAATCTTCTCCTGACAACAGTCCTCTAACAGCTCAGGGGTGCGGTCCAGTTTCCCCGGATACACACACACACACACACACACTCACACACACTCCATGAGAGGGGAGCAGGAGGATTTGCGGTCTATGATCCAGCATGAACAGCACCCTGTGTGCACTTGGCCTGTCCAGAGATTGGGCTATAATGTGACATTGATCGCTCCCTGCCATTAAACTCATCTTTAAAACATCAGACCCTGCCCTGCACCGTCAGAGGGTGGGCGTGGCTTCATTTACACCGCCGACGTGTTATATGTACAGTCATCATCAGCATCAGCCACAGCTACAGTCACTATCATAGCAATAAATGGGTTTATTATTTATGTAAAGCAGTTTAGTTGTCAGGGAGGGTTGGGGGTCGGTTTGGGTTCCGTTAACCTGCTTAATGTACAATTTGGAACTCACTCACTCACCACTTAATCCTACTATTAGGGTCGCTGCAAGGCCGGGGCCTATCTCATCCGACACTGGGGGAAGGCGGGGAACATCCTGAACAGGGATAACACACACACACAACCACACACAGTCACACTCACACCTAGGGGCAATTTGGAACAGCCAGTCAGCCTAACGTGCATATCTTTGGACTGTGGGAAGAAACTGGAGTACCCGGAGGAAACCCAGGCAAGCATGGGGAGAACATGCAAACCCCACACAGAAAGTCCTTGCCGAGCCTGGGACTCAAGCCCAGGACCTTCTTGATGTAATGCGGACACGCAAACTACTATGTCATCTTGTAGCCCAATTTGGAACTGTAAACTAAATATTTTGCTCATTCTTTCATTCATTCATTCATTCATTCGTTTGCAGCCTCTGGGTGAATTGCGGGTACAGTGCATCTAAGGGCAATTTGAAACAGACGCAATCTTTGGACTGTGGGAGGAAACTGGAGTATGGCGGACGTCCTAACTGCTATATCACTGTGCCACCCCAGTTGATTAATTAACTGCTGAGATTATCCTACACCTGCATAATGGAGGTTAATGTCAGTAAAGTTGTCAAGGGGTTTTCCATTAACCTACTCAGTGCGCAATTTGGAGCTGAAAACTAAAAAATTATTATGTCTTATTATGACTATTATGTTATTAGTAAAAAAAAAAAAAATTATGTGAATTACAAAAAAAAAGTTCAAAGCATAGTACACACTAAACCATTTGCCAGACTATCACAGGACCAACACACAACCATACACATACTCACCTTGGAGCAACCAAGTAGCCTAATGTGTATGTCTTTTGACTGTAGGAGGAAACCGGAGCACACAAAGGAAACCCACGCAGGCATGGAGAGAACATGCAAACTCCACACAGAAATGCCCCAAGCCCTGAATATGAACCCAGGACCCAGGATCTTAAACATAGCAATCAGTTTTCACTGTTAGCTTAAAAAAACACCCCAAAGCAAATAAGATCTCCTCAGCATATTATTTATTATATTATTCAGAAATCACACATAGCAGTGGAGTTGGACTCAGGGTTCCAGAATGCAGTGCGACCATATCGCACAGGTACAGTGAGATATGACTTAGTAACGGTGTTGAAGGCAATATTAATATGTTTGAACAGAATATAAAGGTAAGCAGGTGAAAGATCTGCACAACTTAAAGGACTAAAGTGTTGCTGCAGGACTCCTGTTTTTAACTCGCCTCCAAAGACCATTCACGGGGAGGCTGGCACCCATCTCAGCTGACTCTTGACAGCTTGCCATGCTATCGCAAGGCAGAAACATGCTGATGGCAACCCAATGGCCTACTCTTCACTAATGACAGAAATGGTTTTTACAAGCCTCTCACCACAGACAGTGAGAGACATGGCTGGCCTTTGATATCCCAGTTTGCTGCACTGGGGGGACAGCAGGGACAACCCGGTGATAGTGGGGCTTGAAATCCCTGACCTTCGGATCAGTAAGCCAGCACTTTAACCACCGAGTCACCACTGCCCCCCCTCCAAAGACCAAAGAAGTTGAAGTGCAAAGGCATACACATAAGCCTAATTGGGTAACGTTCCAAATTACCCTTAGGGGTACATGTGAGTATGAATGGTTGTGTGGGTGTTGGCCTTGTGATGGACTGGTAAGCTGTTGAGGGCATACCCCACCTTTGCCCATAGTTGGCTGAGATAGGCTTCAGCCTTCCCATGACCCTAGTGGGATTAAGCAGTTTGGCAAATGGATGTTTGAATTCACTGCATTGGCACAATGTGGACTAACAAACACGCCATCCATCCATCCATCCATCCATCCATCATCTTTATTACTTATCCATCAGGGTCGCAGGTGAAGCTAGAGCCAACCTGAAAAGGTCTCCCATTTAAAAACATCATTTTTTTATAAGTATTAAAATTTAGTATGTATTGAATAACATTTACCAGAGACATCTTCAGTAAGAGTTACAGTGGCTCTGGAGCTCATCCTGACATCCAGACCTGAAATATTGCTGTTGGCAGTAAGTACAAAATTCCATCTAGTCTAAAGCCCATCATCTATAGCTCACCTGTACTCTGAAGAGAACTAGGGTGTACAATAGCTTTTGAGTGCCAGAACCAATTTCATGTTTCTGATGGAGGAAATTAACCCAACCCTCTTTAGGTTGCAGGTGGCACAGTGGTGTAGTGGTTAGCACGTCCACCTCAAAGTGAAAATGTCCTGCGTTTGACTCCCGGGCTCGGCAAGGCGTTTGCATGTTCTCCACTGCTTGTGTGGGTTTTCCCCAGGTGCTCCAGTTTCCTCATACAGTCCAAAGATATGCACATTAGGCTCACTGGCTGTTCCAAATTGTCCCTAGGTGTGAGTGTGTGTGTGTGTGTGTGTGTGTGTGTGTTGGCCCTACAATGGACTAGCAAGCTGTTTGGGGTGTACTCCGCCTTGACCCAGTGTTGGGTGAGAAAATTTAGGCATCAGAAAGACACAGGACTCTGCAGTGCTGCGTTATTATTGTACTAAACTTATAGAAGTCCCGGTTGAACTTTTATGTTATTATGAAAAAGAGGATAAAACAATACTCAAACTTCATAGGTCATTCAGATTAAAATATATTCATTAATTTATTCATTCATCAATTTGCCGAGCCGCTAATGCTACTAGGGTCATGGGGAGGCGGGAGCCTATCTCAGCCTACTCTGGATATAGGCCTGGTACGTCATAAACAGTTCATCAGTTCAACGCAGGGCTAACACATGCACCATCAACCACACTCACAATACCTCCTAGGGTCAACTCAAAACAACAGTTATCCTAATGTGCATGTTTTCCAGAGGAAACACACACAAGAACAGGGAGAACATGCAAACTCCAGATAGAAACGTCCTCGTTATCCACTACGCCACCGTGCCACCCTTAAATTACATTGCACAGGTTTTAATCTAAAGCTAATTATTGGTTGGCCCTTCTGCAAATCCTAAAACGATGAAAAACCAGTGATCAAAGTGACACTAAGGTAACTGTGTAGTAGACGTCCATGCAGTTATTGAACGCAGTTAAAGCAGGTTGGCTGATTACTTCACCTACAGCACATCAGATAATTGTATATGAGTTACTGGAAAGTCATTACCGCAAGTCATCTGCAGCAAGGGCCACTTTACTCTCCCTGAATCAATAATACCAGACAAGGTCTACTGCCTGGAAGCTGCACCTCTTACATCTCTATTCAAAGCTCTCCTTCGAGAAACAAGGTAAACACACTGTAAGGGTTCAGTAACAGAGATGTAACAATATCAGCAATTCTCTGACATAAGACTTTTGATTTCTTTTTCAGATTAATTTGTATAGGGATAGTTTAGCAAAGGCAGGCACGCTGGCATAGTAGTTATCACGTCTGCCTCACAGCAAGAAGGTCCTGGGTTCAAGTCCCTGGGCTTGGAGAGGGCGTTTCTGTGTGGGGTTTGCATGCTGTTCGTATGCTTGGGTGGGTTTCCTCCGGGTACTCCGTACTTGGATGATAAAAAGGGTGCATGGATGTGTAGAATATGTAATATTTCACTTCATTCTTAATATATAGGATATATTCTGTGGATTATATCATTCATCAGCACAGGGGAAACCCTACATTCTGTGTGAAAATGAGTTAAGAAATATCTACATGCTTCAGAAAAGTCCACCGGAACCCTCTATAGAATGTGATATCTGACAGTGTAGATATGAAGTGACTTCTTTTTTCTTCTTCTTCTTCTTCTTCTCTCACAAATCATTATGGCTAGAAATATTGTGTTCCCAAAATAACGCGTGATATTTTTATGTATTATATTATTTTATTCAGTGCTCCTTATCATGTTAAACAAAACTCCAGTATAAAAGTGGCTGTAGAATGCATACGTCATGGTATAATACACCTGCAAAGAAGTCTCAAATGGGGAAGAAAGTCCAAATTTGAAAACACCATAGCTTTGGATCCACCCGGAAATGTATTCCCCACACACACACACACACACACACACACACACACACACACACACATACACACACACACAGAGAGAGAGAGACAGACTAAATAAGAATTTCTCCATCAATTCCAGGATAGCCAATATGGAGGTTATATGTTTATTGGTTAATATGGCATGACCCAACAGATGTGATAATATTGTAATGGGAGTGAAATCCAACATGAATTCTCTAGAGTTTCAAATTTGTGGTATCTTCAAAGTGAATCTCTTTAAATTACCAGCCATATAATAATTTATTGATATAACAAATTTTCATCCTGTTGTAGATATATTTATTATGAGATGCTTCAGTGAAGTTCTGTGTAGTGAAAACAAAACAATTTTGGACCGGCAATAAGGTGGCCATTTAAAAAAAATTAATGTTATTTATTTTATTATAGATTAGTGTGATTTAAACTTCTCTTTAAATTTCATGCCTGTATCAATATTTAAACTATTTTTTCAACAAACCACGACACTAACGTGTAATTGATTACAACCTTCAAAAATAATGAGATTAACTGAAATTCATGATCCAAATATAATGAAGCTTGTTTTTTTTTTTTTTTTTATCTAATCAAAAGTACATCAATACGTATAATACCGTGAGATCCTTTTGACTAGCATGTAAGCTTTTGGCAAATTTTTTTGGCTTAGGTCCCTAAGGCATGCCCCACCAGTCTATCTAAACTCGGTCCCCTTTCATCAGTTTGTCAAGGTCACAGAGGTCAATTTATCAAAAATGTACTTACTTAAACTTATACTTAATGTCAAGCAAGTGATTATGTATAAAGTCAGTTACGTAAAATTTAGCAATAGATTGTTGTTATTTATACCAGATTTGCCTATGGGCATCATTTTCTTAACCTGATTTCCATGTAACAAGAAACAAACTTGGTTTAAAATAAATAAAACTAATAATGATGATACTAAGTGTGCTGTTGACCACACGGGGAATTCACCTAGTGTTCTGTGAAAGAACCCATTTCTAGCTACATGTAATTTTTTTTTTAACGTGATGTTAACACCCATAACCACAAACAATGTGACTGTCAAGCGAATATCATCTCCAGTTTCAAATCTTTCCTGTAAACTTCACTATGCAGGAAATGAAGAGAAAGTTAATGACTGAATGACACAGAACTCAGTTTGTTTTCTTTATTCCTCATTTAAATATAATACAATACCTTACAGGCACTGTTATAAACGTTCTTTTGACATAAAACACAGTAATGTATTAATCACACTGATATCATAATTTACAGTATTGGCATTTCTTCACAATAAAGGCTTTGTTTTAACCTCGACCACTGAAAGCTTATAGGCATAGAAAAAATAAAATTCTCCAATTTTGCTGAAACACATTCAAGTGTCTTTTTTGAGAAGTGACGTCAATTTGCAGCAGTGTAGGGTTGGGTTTAAGGAAGGGTGAGTTATTCATCAAAGAGTTCTTTATCTGAGGCACAGTCACAGAGGAGAAGGGGTGCTCTGTTCATTATTAAAGCACTGACAGGACTTCTGCTTTTGAAATGAAAGTAAGCTAATGAACATGATTCTTATTAGAGTTATTAAAGTCAAACCTATTAAAAGTAAACAAAAGCACCAAAACTGACATGACGTGGACATTTCAAGAATCTAAGAAATGTCTAACAGAACAACTGATTGCAGCTCAGTAAAAGAAAACACTGGTGGTAAGAAAGAGTACACCTTATTTATGCATGAAGGACCCAACAACATTCTGGCCGGGTTAAGCAGCGGCTGACGGTTTCAGGTTCGTTCGTTATTTATTCATCGCCTCCTCCTTGCCTCCGTTACGGGAGACGGTCCATGGTCAGCTTGGTTTCTATCTACTGCGATGGGTGACGCGGCTGGGCTCAGAGGGACGAGGTGCATCTTTGCACATGATTCGGAGGCTGTTGTTGTTGCTTGTATAGAAGCCATGCTGTCATGTGCAGTTCTCCCTCCATGTCCGGTGCAGCTGCTGCATGCTCTCGAAGGCTCTGTAGCTGACGTTAAGCGCAGGGTGCACTTTGAGCAGATTGGGCTCGCCTATCAAAGACAGGCCACAGATGCCAAAATAGGTGTGCAGAGGGTCTAGGATACAGGAGGTCATGATAGAAAGGAGAAGAGAACTTGGGTCAGTTGCAAGCAGAGCTAAAGTAACTTTATTAGAATTAGCATCTCATGCCCTGAAATTTAAATTCAAAAACATTGGATGAATTCAGCAAAGTAAAAGAGACACATGGCTGTGTGAGTGCTTGGACAACATCTACATGAAACTCTGCAGCTGCATTCAGTACACTGCAGAAAAAAGCCTCATAAATAATGCATGAGGTCCTTTTTAGCTGTCCTGTCGCTCCTGAGGGATTATCCTGAAAAGGAGGTTTCTGCTTGGCATGTGTACTAAATTGAATTGTTATGAAAACACCATGGAAGGATTGAAATTATGATTAGATTAGTATGTAAATAACCATTGTAACATGCCAGGTTCTGCTCAAGGGAAATATATATATATATATATATATCTTAGGGGTCTTGATGGTTGTGAGCCAATATAGAGACAAAAATAAGACCTACACAATAATAGGCAGGGGGGTTTTAATGTTATGGCTGATTAGTGTGTGATTGTGTGACTTATTGCTTCATATCATGCTCTCTCATTTATTATATTTGCCATAAATAACACTCTTCACCGCAATATGTCCCGTAATTTAGAGTTTATTTGGGAGGTTCCTACTACTGTTCTGAATGACGAGCTGCTACCACTTGCTGACCTACACAAGACGTACACCGCCTCTCACCGCTTCAGCGTCCCTCACGACCCTGACAGATAAGTGCTATAGATAAGGGATAAAGGCTCTGCTCCGGCCACATCAACACAGACCTGGTAATTAGCTGTGGATTATTTGTGTGTGTGTAAGACTCTCATTATTAACATTATTATTTTGAATAAAATCACATTATATTTTTATCAGAAGCCAAATTTTTAATGCTGAACACTAAAGCTAACACCGTTATCATCAAAACCATGTCAATGTATGCATGGGTTCGAGTCCCAGGCTTGGTGAGTGCGTTTCTGTGTGTGCAGTGTACACATTCTTCCTGTGCTTGCATGGGTTTCCTTCAGGTACTCTGGTTTCCTCCCACAGTCCAAAACCATGCACATTAGGCTAATTGGTCGTTCTAAATTACTGTTAGGTCTGAGTGTGAGTGGTTGTGTGTGCTGGCTACGATGGTCTGGCGTGCTGTTCGGGGTGTACCCTCCTTCACTTAGTGTTGGCTAAGATACGCTCCAGCCTCCCTGCAACCCCAGTAGGATTAAATGGTTCAGTGAGTGAGGGAGTGATTTTCATCATTTGAAATACCTACATTCCTGGTACAAATTGTTTATCATGTATATGTGAAGCATCTTGTTTGGCTATTTTAATAACTTTTTTATTTTACAAAAGAGGTGATGATGTGGCATTAAGGAAAATGACCGGCTCGCTTACTCACTACATACCTGATTCAGTGTGAAAACCCCAATCCACCCTTATATACTCCAACATCAAATGTGATCTCAAAAACACTGATAAGACACAAATCAGTGGTGACTGAATCTAATCCGGTTCAAGTATATAGCTTATGGTTATGTTCTTTTAAAATAAATAAATAATCTCAGATAATAATAATAAAAAAAAAAAATACGACAACAATGCATCAACATGAACAGAAATTTTCCAGTAACCTAAACACATTGTTTCACTTGAGCCTGTACTCATAAATTAGACATTCACACCCCATGTACTGAATTACACTGAGGGTTCAGGTGACAACAGTGAATGCACACAGAAAGGGGGGGGGGGGGGGTGTTGGAGGTGAGAGTAATTCTACCTGGGTGGCTGTCTGGCCATTTAGCGAATCCACCCACCAAGCTGTCTTGAGTAGACATGATGTAGTTCCGGTTCTTCTCAAAATTTGTGTATTTAAATACATCAAGGAGCTGAAAAACAAAAGCTTGATTTAGTTCAAAAGTTTCTTCTGAGAGGTGGCATGTTTACCTACAAATTACTGGAGTGAATTAACTCTCAAAAAACAGTCCCGCACTCTAATATTTTGTTGGCGCGCCTTTATCCATGAGTACAGCCCTTAAGGTCGAGGCTCAGCAACATTAATGTGGCAATAAAATGAAGTCAGCTGATGTCCTGAATGTACTGAATGAGCAGGTTATCACATCAATGGACTTTTTCTTCTCTGATGTCACGGATATAAAATGGGGACTCGAATAATGAAAGAGTGGTTCAGGGAGCACGAGGAATGATTTTCACATATGAACTGGTACCGCAGAGTCCTGACCTTAACCCTGTTCAAAGTCTTTGGAATGTGTTGGAGAAGACTTTATGGAGTGGTTCAATTTTTCAGCCATCAATTTAAGATGTTGGTGAAAAATCAACCCAACACTGGATGGAAATAAATTTTATGATGTTGCTCATGTTTTTTTAAAACAATGCCATGGCGATTACACGTTGTAATCAAGGCTAAAGGCAGTCCAAGAAAATATTAGAGTGATTAAAACTTTTTGACTGGGAACTGTATATCAGATGATTGAAAACAAGGCAACATGATTGATTTTACACATACATACACACACTGCGTGCACAATTATTAGGCAAGTGATTATTTTGACCATATCATCATTTTATCCACAATTTCCAACTCCAAGCTGTATAAACTTGAATGCTTATTGGATTTAATGCATATCAGGTGA
>JAQMYF010000015.1:18192083-18203881 GCA_030014195.1 Neosilurus mollespiculum
ATATATATATATATATATATATATATATATATATATATATATATACACACACACACACATCTTAGAGACATGACCAAATAAGGAATTTTAGATTTTCTTTATTTTTTCTTTTCTGTTAAGTCATACAGCATCTCCCAAGCTACAAAGATGAAGAGTGAAATAATAAACTAGGATACATTTCATATCACTGTAAGCATTTTCACTTATTTTAATGTAGTTAGTCAGTTCGCCTCACAGCATAAAGATCCTGGGTTCGAGTCCTGTGCTCGGCGAGGGCGTTTCTGTGTGGAGTTTGCATGGTTTCTCTGTGTTTGCGTGGGTTTTCTCCGAGTACTCCGGTTTCGTCCCACAGTCCAAAGACATTCACATGAGGCTGTTCCAAATTGCCTCTGGTTGTGAATGTGCATTGTTGTGTTGCCCTGTGGTGATCTGGTATGCTGTTCTTTGCCCAGTGTTGGCTGAGATAGGCTCCAGCCTCCCCGTGACCTTGACCCCGGTCATGATTGATGTCACAGAGGCAATTCTAAGCACTTTCAGCAGCTGAAATCTTGTAAGAATGATCTAAGAGATGCTGTGGAAATATTGGCTCTGGAAATGATCGTAGTGTTTATAGATTGCCCTTGAGCAAGGCAGCTAACCTCCAACTGCTCTCCGGCCGCTGCAGTGTGTGGCAGCCCACTGCTCCGAGTATGTGAGTGTGTGTGCTCACTGTAAACATGTGTGTGCTCACTTAAATGCACAAGCCAAATTTCTCTTGCGGGATTAATACAATATATCAAATAAATAAATGGAATAGCCATGTGTGATCCTGAGCTTACGATAACACAATACAAATAAACATCAACAACAACAACAACAAAAAATTATAACAAAGCCTTGTGCTGAGCCTTTGTGTCCCATGACATCAAGAAACGCACACTTTTTTGTTAACAAACAAATGATATAGGAATGACATAAGCATTCGTCAAAATGTATGCATATCACCACCATACTGGGAGAGTCCAGCAATCAAGTAATCCTACAGTATGTAGAAATTCAGCTGACGTCTCCCCCCCAGTGTAACGTTACTTGCTAACATTCTCAGAGCAAAAACTCGCTGTTTCCTCTTCATTGTAATAAACTTACTTATGTGTATCTTGTCTGTGGAGTATATAATATAACATTGAGGCTCTGTAACAAAAAAGGTTTTTAGCAACAGCTGAACATTCTGAGGTGGCAGTGTGTAGTCCAACTTCTGCTACATCAGATAGCTGCACTGACGGCTCGCTTGCTGTATGCAGGGCTGTGTTCAGTAACAAGAATTTTTCATGAACTTGAGAGTTTGCTCCAGTGGTTTTGCCCTACTGAACGTGTAAAAAAGTGCTCGTAGCATTGAATGTAGCTCTGTGCAATAAAAATGTGGTATGAGGTTTTTGCTGATTCAGGTGTAGATTGATTCAGGATAGACTGATGCACTAAAATTTCAAATGCGTCTGAAAGGAAACGTTTTCAGAGTACGGACTGTACCGATGTTATGTTCTATGTGATTTCTGTGCTTGTTGTTTGTTCAGCTGTATGCTTTGCACGCCGCCATTTTGCTGGCGACATACGGCTCAGCACTGATAATGTGCTATCTTAGAGTGGTGTCTGCTGCACGCAGCCCAGCCATTAGGACAAAACAACAAATTCACGTCACTACCAGGGCTGGAACCGCCAATAAAGTTGTCACTGTGCATGCCTAGTGATAATAGCAGTGTGGCAGCACTCGCGCGTACTTTACAAGAAGCAAGGGCTGACGTTGCCAGACAGATTCAATGATGTTATACGTGATCATTTTAAAGAGCTAGTAATACAAACTCACCACAGGTACACTTTAAGCACTGATTGAGATGTTTGTCACCTTCCAAGTTTTCTTTATAAATTCAGAAATGCAATTGGAAATTTGTGATACTGGTGATGTGGGAACTGTTGGTAAATTGAGAGAACAACATTTGCTTATCTGGATCATTTCATTTTAACCTGTTAAATGCAAGTACAAAATTATACACTGAAAAGTTGATCATAATAAGGCAGGGAGTTAGGATGCATCATCAATACATTAAAAAAACAAATACCACACACAACCATGCAAATGCCGTCTTAATAAAGAACTGCCCTCTACTGGATGTACTGCTTAAAATTAATGCCAACCTAAATGACATTCAAAAGTATGTGGACCAGACACATGACACCAGACAGTGACATTAACATTCCCTGTCAGTCACTGAGACATCAGTTTCCATTCATTTCTCAGCAACTATAAGACCTGGAGGTTTCATCCATGGTTCATTCTGCTACTCTCCTGCTCCTAAAACTAGCCTATCGCTGTCATGCATAATTCTGTACATGCATGTGGCTCAGTGTTCCAAGTTCCCATAGAAATAACAATAAAATCTTTGGTCATGTATACACTTACATAAAAAGTACCTCCAGGTTATTTCACCAGTGTTTATTTTATGGCTCTTCATTGTGGAGACTGAGGTGTGATGCCATTTAAGATTTACGTCAAGCTTGGAGGAAATGTCTGAGGGTGTTATGGAAGATACAGTACCTAGTATGACTCATTGTCATATTGTTTAACTGATACTTTGTACGGTATACAGCACAGGCATCAAACACAAGGCCCCTGGGCCAAATCCAACCCACAGAATAATTTTATGTAGCCCACAAGAGCTTTCAAGGAATATGATTATCGTACATTCTTTGCATCGACCATTACCATGAAACCTACTTCATCTAGGTGGCAGCAGCTTATTTCAAGTAGACAGCTAGTCATTCATGACTCAAGTTAAACGTCACTGTTAAACGTTGTCAGATAATGCAGGTGAATACAGGAAAATAGGACAAATGCCTAGACAAATCATTTTGCCGTGCAGATTTCATGGTTGCCCTTTCAGAATAGATGTTCAGCGATTATTCAGTCCTCGATCACCTTTAATGAGAAAATGAGTTTGACTCCCCTGGTATACAGTATCAAACCATACAGTATGAAGTGTGGGATAACAGTCTTATTAAATCTTTCATATGTTATTAAAAAACAATGTAAAACTTGCTAAAATAAAAATGACCCCCCACATGATCACAGACTGGCATTTACAAAACAATGCATGCACCCAAACTCACAGCATTACTCCATTCACCACTACCAGATATCACTGCCATGTCTCTATCCAAGCCACATATGTATTCTACATTTATGATGTTGATGGTGTCGGGTTGAAATATTTGGAATGGACAGCTTTATTTTCAGAAGTAAAGTGAGCAAAATGAGTCTTCACACATCAACAGCAATAGTTCATTATATTCCTGTGCACGTCCGGATGCTCTCGGAAGATTTAGTGCAGGTTTAAGGGCCTTGCCTCCATGCTGGAATTGGCCTGTGATACACAGATTAAACATAACATTAAGACTGACACACAACTTAGACAGATGCAGATTTGAACATACAATAATAATAATACAGAAAAAAGGGCAAATTCAGCAAGAGGAAGTTTTACTGGAATGGTTTTGTTCCCACTTGACTCCCATCACAGCACCATCACCAAACAAGGAAGGGCGTAAGGAAGCACTGCCCCCTCCTTGACACTTTCACTTAATCACTTACCGCCTACCTTAGTCTACACTGGGCGAAGGCGGAGTACCCCCTGAACAGCTCACCAGATGATTTCAGGGCAACACACACATCCACAACTAGAGGCAATTTGTGACAGCCAGTTAGCCTAAAGTATATGTCTTTGGACAGTTGGAAAAAAAACAAAGTACCCGGAGGAAACCCACACAAGTGTGGGGACAACATGCAAACTCCACACAGAAATGTCCGAGCAAGGACCTACTTGATGTGACGCAGACAAGCTAGCCCCTATGCCAATGTGCCACCCCTCTGTGACAAGTGACGCAGAATTATCTCCTGGCATTCATTTGATTTCATGTTCCGAATCACTTTATCCTTGGTTAGGGTCAACCCTGACCAACACACACACAAAAACCATTTACACACACATTCACACCTAGGGGCATTTGGAAATATCCAAATAGTAATGCGTCATGTGAATCCGCCGCGTGGTCAACGGCACACTGAGGATCATCATGTTTTTAATAAATTTGATACTTGTGACACGGATACGATTTACAAGGTTAACAGGGATGTCCACAGGCACATCTGGTATAAAAAAAACAATCCTCTGCTAAATTTGACATATGACTGTTTACATGATCATGTGCATATTTCATATGGTGCCTGTGACCTTGAAATTAAGTCAAGGAGACCCAGATTCAATATGTTTGAAGACCTTGATGCTAAGTATAACAGGTATGAATTGGAAACTGATCCCACAAAAACTGCACCCTCTAGAATGTTAACAGGCATCTTTTGATGAATTGATCTCTGTGACCTTGAAAAATCGGTCAAGGTGACCCAGTTTCAATAGATTGGTAAAGTGTCATTCAACATAAATATAAAATAAGTACATAAAGAACCAGCACTGCTAGAGGATTATCAAGCTAGAGGGGCAGCCATGGACTAATGGTTAGAGAAGTGGCTTCGGGACCGAAAGGTCGATGGTTCGATTCCCGAACCAGCAGGAAAAATGTGTGGTGGTGGGGGGGTGAGCTCCACCTTCATGGCTGAAGTACCCTTGAGCAAGGCACCTAACCCCCAACTGCTCTCTAGGCGCCGCAATGTGTGGCAGCCCACTACTCCGAGTGTGTGTGTGTGCTCACTTTGCATGGGTTAAGTGCAGAGCCAATAAGTTCCCTTGCAGGATTAATACAGTATATCAAAAATCTAAAAAATATGTAAAAAAAAAAAAAACCAAAAAAAAAAAAAAAACAAAAACGTAGTATGCTTCGCGCGGGATATGCACTTAGCCTAATGTGCAATTCTTTTG
Source organism: Neosilurus mollespiculum (assembly GCA_030014195.1). Taxonomy (NCBI): domain Eukaryota; kingdom Metazoa; phylum Chordata; class Actinopteri; order Siluriformes; family Plotosidae; genus Neosilurus; species Neosilurus mollespiculum. The sequence goes on from JAQMYF010000015.1 coordinate 18,196,988, forward strand.
ACTGTGGGAGGGAACCGGAGCACTTAGAGGAAACTCACACAAGCACAGGGAGAACATACAGACTCCACTCAGAAAGCCAGAAACGGGATTTGAACTCAGGACCTTCCTGCTGTCATTTCCTGACACAATTTATGAAATTAAAACAAACCCTTTAGTTGCAGCTTATGTAAACGGATTCTATTGAAATTTGTACGTCTGAATCACGTGATGGACATCTCCGCCTCCTGCTGGCCTAATCTCTTTGGTGCATTCTTCCCATTGTTTGATTGGTTTAGAACGTTTTGAAGGATCTCGGCTAATGTGATTTTCAACCTGTAAGCAAACAAACAAACAAAAAAAAATACAATCACTGGTCACTGTTTTTAATTTAATGAATATTTTTATAAACTACTTTTCTACCAAACTGTCACCTCCTGTTTTACTCTCGACTGCTTCTTCATCCGTTCCAACTTCTCCTCTTTAACCGGCTTTTCCTGCAGTTTCCTCTCTAACTTGTGCAGATCCTGAACGGAGAAACAGAAACAACACTTTGATGTTCTGAGTTTTACAGATCCAAACCTTATCTGCAGTTTATTCTCTCTAAACTCACCCTCACTTGAAAGCGTTTGATGCCTTCAACAGCCAGCTTCCTCTTCTCCTCTACCCCCAGTCGCTCCCGCACTTCCTTCTCCAGCTTTCTCAGCTCCTCCTCTTCTTTCCTCTCCTTGATACGGGCCCTCACAGAGCGTCTGGCCTCCTGTTGCTTCAGTCTCTCCTCCTCTAATCTTTTGCGCCGCAGCTCCTCTTCCTTGAGCCTCTGCTCCTCCTGCTGCTCCTTCTGCTGCCTCCGCTGCTTCCTCCAGGCCTCCAGACGGAGAGTTACCTCACTGCGCTCCATTTCCTGTTTCAGCCGTTGGGCTTCCTGTCGTGTGACTTCTTGCTCCGTCCTTTCAGCTTCCCTGCTCTGTTGGACACGAGCTTGCCGTTCTCTCTGCCTTTCTGACCCCCATTTCTGAATAGCCTAATAAATTAGGTATATTTTTATTCCAATTATGGATAAAGTGTATACATGCAAACCTGGATTCATGAATTACTGTCATTTGAATAAGCCTCGAACTCAACACCACTGGTTTAAATATATCACCCCTCAAGTTTAGGGTGGCACAGTGGTTAGCACGTAATCCTCACAGCAAGAAGGTGGTGGGTTCGATTCCCGGGCTCAGGGAGTTTCTGTGTGGAGTTTGCATGCTCTCACCGTGCTTGTGTGGGTTTCCTTCGGGTACTCCGGTTTCTTCCCACAGTCCAAAAACATGCACATTAGGCCAACTGGCAGTTCCAAATCGCCCCGAGGCGTGAGTGTGAATGGTTTTGTGTGTGTGTGTGTATGCCCTGCAATGTTCTGGCAAGCTGTCCAGGATGTACCCCGCCCTCGCCCAGAGTTGGCTGAGATAGGCACCAGCCTCCTCGTGACCCTAATAAGGATTAAGCGGCTTAGAAAATGAACGAATGAACCTCTCAAGTTTACATAAACTAATAAAACCCTTATTAGTTAAAAAAAAAAACCCTTTCCCAAATGTTTGTGGCTTTGACCACATCTACAATCTAACCTATTAAACGCAGTAAGAACTACACTGTTAGTGTAACTATGGTGTCATCCATTGCTGAATCGCTTCATCCTATTAGTGTCGCAGGGAGGCTGGAGTCTATCTCAGCTGACACTGGGTGAAGGCAGGGTACACCCTGAACACCTCGCCAGACCATAGCAACCCCAACCACTCACAATTTGGACCGTGGGAGGAAACCAGAGTACTCGAAGAAAACCCACGCAAACACAGGGAGCACATGCAAACTCCACACTGAGACCCCCTCACTGAGCCCAGGATTTGATCCATGGACCTTCTTGCTGTGAGGCAGATATGCGAACCACTACGCCACCACCCGCCCTATTTTTATATCAAATTTCTGATCAATTCACCTAAATGTTTTCACTTTTTTTTTTAAAAAGGGGCTCTCCTGTTTTTGTGGGCGCTGATATAAATAGTGCACTACGACACTGTGTTCACGTATCGTTTTATAATATTATTGTTGTGTCCCATCCTTGAGGTGCGAATGGGGCATTTTATTAAAGGAAACTGGTCACAAAATCTCGAATACTCAGTTGATTTAATTGATAAATTGAATAAAAAGGATACCTCAAGTGCTTTTCTAAGACCTGAGTGCCTTAACGAGTCCACATTGACAATATTTCTAAATAACTAAAAAAGTGGTTCCCTATAAGGAAAAATGAAAATATGTTCACCAGAGTCCTTTACCATGTATAAAAGGGGGCCTGACCTCAGGTGGTGTTACATGGGGCATCACACATGCGCAATTCTGTCGGTACCATGCAGGTACTTCGCTCTGGTAAGTGTGTGCTGCGATCAACTAGTAGTTTGATGTGTTTAGCGCTCGTGCAAGGTTACACTGACCGACTTTCTTTATCTCATTCCCACATCTACCAGAAAGAATACAGACCCATCCTGCCACTCCCATTTGTGCACATTCACCCGCAATGCATTTTCGAATAACCTTAGTGGGCACTATTTCCCAAATTCTAAATAAATTAGTAATTAAACTGTGACAACCATGATCACAATAGAACATTTAGTGGGAATAAATAAAATTAATTCATTTATTAATTCATTCATTTTCTAAGCCATTTTATCCTAATTAGGGTCACGGGGAGGCTGACGCCCATCTCAGCTGACTCGGGGCAAATGTGGGGTACACCCTGGACAGCTCACCAGGCCATTACAGGTCCAAAAACACACGTACAACCGTTCGCACTCACTCTCACACCAAGAGGGAATTTGGAAGCACCAATCAGCCTCCTGTGCATGTTTTAGGACTATGGGAGGAGACCGGAGTGCACGGAGGAAACCCACACAAGCACGGGGAAAACATGCAGACTCCACATAGAAACGTCCCGAGCCCGGGAATCGAACTCAGGACCTTATTGCTGTGAGGCGGACGTGCTAATCACTGTGGAATGGACAAACATGGTCAATGCACATGAGCGCCACGTCCTGCGTCCTGCAGCTGCATACATAACGCCCATGTGACGTAAAATGCACATCCTGTTAGTAGTTCCCATGACAACACAAGCATAATGTATACTCACTGTGACAAAGTTGTGATGTAATGATGATGACGTACAGAGGTCTACTATGACAATGCCTAGCAGTTGTGCTGTATGTTGATGATGTCACAAAGAGTTTTATATTAACTATATAAGAGCGAAGACCACTCTCCTGCTTGCTGACCAAACCACATTGAATTGTTTGCTGTGCGAACAACTGGACAACTTCACCTATGGTCTAACCTAACAGGAGCAACCTTCACCTATGGTCTGGAACAACGGCTTTACAACCACCTCCCCCTATTAACTCATTTACTTGTGTTATATCGGCTCAATACTCACTTTTTACAATAACTAAAATCACTTCTTTGCCTGACCTGGTTTATTCCGAAGATTTCGGAAACTCGCGCCCACTCGTCACACCCTCTCCAACATGCATGAGATGAGGAAGAGGATTTTTTTGGCAAGGTTCTTCATGTGCCCAGTTTGAATGCACACCTCTGTGTTAACCCTATTATTTACAGCCGTGAATCAGTAAAGGTTGGGACAGTATGGAAAATAAAAAAAAGAACGTTATGATTATTAATTTCACTTTGACTTGTATTTCACTGCAGACAGCATGAACCCAAGGTATTCCCTGTCAGTCACCTGAACCTGAGTTGTGTCACAGTCGTGCTGAAACCCAGCCGTGGTGCTGAAGCCCAGAATTGAAGATATCCGCTGTAGAGGAATTCACGAGGGCCATCGCACATTGGCTCAGAACCCGCCCGAGACACAGGTCAGCCTCCGCAAGGGCCAGGAGGAGTGCATGAAGGAGGACTGCAAAGCTGTGCCAGACACCATTAAAGCCATTAAGGGCTTCCTGGCGCAAAAATGGCTGCCATTTGTTTATAACGGCTAGATAGCGGCTGGTGCAGTTCCCCCATCGGGGGACTCTTGTAGAACATGTTGTAGTCTGAAGGTTGCCATAATGAGATGGAAACCACATTAGTGCTGTATCGTAACTTGAACCAATTTTTTTTTTGTTTGTTTGTCTGTTTATCTCACTTTTACTTCCTCTGCTTTTAGCTCATATGTCAGTTTTTTTCTCTTTAGGTGACCTTCCCAACCTACTCGCCAAATTTACTCCTCTTTTGGCTATTCAGGTTTTCTTAACACAGAGGTTGCAGTAATAAGACTGATTTGGAAACACTTTGATATCCAATTTTTAAACAGGAGCCGCTATTGCTTTCAGCGGACAAAACTTAGTTCAGCAATAATCAATACACAGCCCAGAGTAAATTCCTACCTCTTTCTGTTTCTCCTGGAGACGGCACACTTCTAGATACCAGTCTTCATGCAATCTTATATCCTCCTCAGTCCTGCCTGAAAGGTAAAGTTTAACTTCAGACCAGTAGGAGGGTTTTCCCCGATGCTTGGTCCACACCTTTAGGAATCTCTGATGATCACACTGGTCCCAGCCGCCGTGTTTCCCTCCTGTCTGCTGGAGGAAGGTTTCCAGAGCCTGCACCACTACAGGAAACCCCAGTCTCCTTTTCGTGGACATGCCACACTTGCTTTTCTGAATTTTGTGAAACGCAGTGTCTTTCTTCACAGCCAGTGGCCAAGTGTCAATCCTCTTGTCAATGGTACATATCTCTTGCCAACAAGTCCTTTCCTCATGCAACAGCTTCTCAAAACTTGGTGGGAGAAATGAGTAAACAATGTGTTTTAATACTTTGGGCTCAGTGGAACTCACAGTTTACTTTTCACAGACAAAAGTGTGTTTTATACCTTTTATGTTTACGTTCTTTGAAAGTATTGATGGAGTTTTCAATCTCATTCATGGAGTCTTTCAGTTTTTCGATCACTGGCATTTAAAAAGAGAGAGAGAGAGAGAGAGAGAGAGACAGACAGAGAGAAATGTTACTTTGACAAATAGTTTACATTACCATATAGAGACAATTTGTAGTCATTCAGATTTAAACAATTAGGTTTAATAGTAATATGACTTACTACTGGGAGTTGGCGTCACGTCTATCAGAAACGCCTGGAATCTGTGCACATCATTTCTGACCTTTTGTAGTTGTTGCTGCATTCTCAAAACTACAATTAAATTAAATTAAATTAAACACAGTTGGATTAAATGAATGTAAGGAGATGTGGGTTTTAAGTTTAAAGTCAGAATTTCTCAGGAAACAAAATAGAAACAAATGATTTTAATATCAGAATTAAGCAAAAAAAAACAACAACATTGATTTATTCATTCATTCAACAAATTGCTTAAGGGTCGCAGGGAGGCTGGAACCTACTTCAGCCAACTCTGGGGGATGGAAGGGTGCACCATGAAACAACTCGCCAGTCCATCGTAAGGCCAACACACACAACCATTAAAGCCGCATTCACACGGAAAGCGATGAGTGACACCGCATTCACTTTGCCGGTGAACTGCACAGGAATTCGCCTATTATGTCGCCCAGTGTCGGCTGAAATAGGCCTCAACCTTCCTGTGACAGTAGTAGGATTGAGTGGTTCAGCAAATGAATGAGTGAGTGATAGAGAATTAGGTTTAATAAGATGAAATGCCTTGTCTTTTTTATTAAAAGTTCAAACTTTAATCCGTATCAAAGAAATAAGCACTCCACCCCCACCCAATCCCCACCAGAAAAATAATATACATACATGGCACTAGTAGGCTTCCGTAGGGTGCACCCTTTGATGCCACAGTAGATTTAACATTATTACAAAAGAAGAACAAGGGCAAGGGCGTTATTTTCAACTCATATACCATACAGGAATACACTGACAGTTATTGGTCTACTGTAATACCCAAGCTTTAAAAGCCCGGCTTAAATAATTCTTGTGATACTTACTCATAACTCATATTTTTCATTTACAAAAGATAATAAAGATAATTTCACCACTCAGTATTTCTTCCATGATTTCTTACAGCCATCACATAAGCGAGGAGGCAGTAAAAAATAGAAGCAAAAAATGGACATTCACGTTGTGTAAATACTAGATTTTCACGGCAAACTACATGAAAGACGACTTAGTTTTTCCTAAATAACACGATGTGTTTTTGACAGGTAGCATTTCGTGAAACCCTGCTTCATAATATCGAAGGAACGGGGTGAAAAGACAGTAATATAAAGGATAAGAACTGGACAGTGGATTGAACAGCACACTGCATAAAGTAAAGAAAGATGACAGAGGACACTGTAATTTCTGTGGGCAAGAGCTGATATTCCACTATCAGAAATACAGGGAAGAGAGAAGGCAGTCAGCCCAAAACCTCAAAAGGATAAAAAATCTTTAGGTCTGAGAAACATTCTACAAAAGGATTCACAAGCTGAGTGTCAAAGGCTTCTAATACAGTATCTGAGACTAATGAATGTTATTAAGAGAATATATGACAGGGGCAGCACGGTGGCGCCGTGCTTAGCATTCCCACGCCCGGCTCAAAGCAAGAAGGCCTGGGTTCTATTCCCGGACTCGGGATGTTCTGTGTACAGTTTGCGTGTTCTCCCTGTGCTTTCGTGGGTTTCCTCTGAGTACTCTGGTTTCCTCCCACAGTCCAAAAACATGCGCAGTAGGATAACTGGCTGTTCCAAATCGCCCCTATGTGTGAGTGTGAATTATTGTATGTCTAGCAAGCTGTCCAGGGTGTACCCCGCCCTTGCTCAGAGTTAGCTGAGATGGGTGCCAGCCTCCCGGCAACCGTGATTAGGATTAAGCAGCTTAGAAAATGAAAGAATTATGAGGTGGGTTTTTTCTGGGGGGTTTTCTCCACCCATCCGGGTATCAGGTGTAACACA
>JAQMYF010000015.1:18203981-18220004 GCA_030014195.1 Neosilurus mollespiculum
CCACATGGTGGCGGTAATGCACCAAATAGCTGTCTACCAACCAACATAAAACAATAAAGAAGAAGAAGAAGACGAAGAAGAAAACTTCTGAAGGGAAAACAGAGCTTTAAACTTACTTTCAGCTTTAAGCTCCGAGTTCAGTGTGTTCTCAAACTCCTGTAATTTACAGAAACAGTCTGTGAGACCATCCCTCTTCCTGTGTTTATTCATTGCTCTTTCTTTTTCGTGTTTCTCAACCCTGTATGGACAGAGACAGAAATGAATACCTCTCTACATGTATTGTATCCATCTGTGTGTAGTTAAACACCGCCGCTGGTTACTCACAGCTTCTTCAGCTGTTGAGCTTGTTTTAAGAAGTTTGAAGGACTCGTCTGTGCCATGTTTTCCTCGGAGAGAGAGACATGGAGACTCTTCAGCAGCACTGTAGTTTCTCCTTTCACTTTAATTTCATCGTTTTGGGTGTCATAGGGCAAGATTGGAACTTTTAATCCTATTATTATTGTGACATCAGAGATTCCAATCCAATTCGAATCATTGAGAATCCTCTTCTGTATTCGTTTCTGTTTATTTTCTCTTGGCTTGGACCCCGGAATTGCTATTTGCATCTGTCCTTTTTTTATCTATTTATTTTTTACAGTCATGCCTCGGTCACTGATAGCGTTAAAGCTGCTGAAGAACTTCAAATAGCTCCTCCCTCCCTACACTAGAGCACTACATAGTGTACGTTCTACTGGACTATGCCCCCTATTCAGTGCACTACGTCACCCGTAGAAACCAATTCGTTCCATCCGGGTTTCAGGCGTTTCATAGCAACGCGACAAAACCGAGACAGAAATTTAAATAAATAAATAAACGAACATTAAACAAACAAAAAACACGACTTACATTGTTATCTTTGGTTTACTGACGTACATATTTGTGCCGAATAGAACTAAAAGTGAGGGAATGTCATAGTATCCGCTGAGTTTGTTTGCTTGTTGCTAAGGTAGCCATCTTGGATTTTGAATATAAAACTTTATGCGATGCACAAAAGACACAATTGGCAGAACAAACTACAGAACCAAGTATACCACTGCTTAATCCATTAAGAGTGCATCTCAACCGACACCCTGAGAAGGACGGGTACACCTCGAAAAGCTCGACCGACCATCACAGGGCCAACACACACACACACACACCTAGAAGCAATTTGGAACAGCTAAGTAGCCTAATGTGCATGTCTTTGGACTGTGGAAGGAAACCGGAGTACCCGGAGGAAACCCACACAAGCACAGGGAGAACATGCAAACCCCACACAGAAACATCCGAGCTCAGGACTCGAACCCAGGACCTTCTTGCTGTGAGGCGGACATGCTACTCAACACACCACCTGTGTCGCCTCTAAAGGATACCAGATCATCTCAAATGTGCAACCGTCACAGATCTAGCGTTCTTTCTGGCCGGTTGCATCACAATTTTTCAGTGCCACCAATGTATTTCAACATCAAAACACCCTTTTTCATGTCCCTTTTTCCATGCATGGGGCGGCACAGTGGTGTAACGGTTAGCACGTCCGCCTCACAGCAAGAAGGTCCTGGGTTCGAGTCCCCGGCTCAGATGTTTCTGTGTGGAGTTTGCATGTTCTCCCTCTCTGTGTTTACGTGGGTTTCCTTCAGCTAGTCCGGTTTCTCCTCACAGTCCAAAGACATGCACATTAGGCTTACTGTCTGTTCCAAATTGGCCCTTGGTGTGAGTGACTGGTTGTGTGTGCGTTGGCTCTGTGGTGTTCTAGCGAGCTGTTCAGGGTGTACCCCATCTTCACTCAGTGTTGGCTGAGATCCGCAACCCTAGTACTATTACGCGGTGAGGCAAGTGAGTGAATGAGTACATCTTTTCAAGTCAAATTGTTTCTGCTGTTAAGTTGTCCTTCCTGTTTTCCTCAGTTTGAGTTTGATAGTTGCTACAACCTTCACATTCTGAAGTAACATCCTCCATTTGTCATTAATGAGCAGGTGGTTGGTCTGGTTTTTCCCACTGGGTGAGCTCCAGGTCAGCTTGAGGATGTTGCCGCATAGGGGGGAAAAGCGCACTGTGTGTATGTGTACTACGTGCCCATTGTTAATGTAAAGCATGTCTTGTCACTTCCAACCTTACCATTCACGTCACGTATCTCTACTATAAGGTGGATCAGAGTGTGCTGCAGTCCTTTTTCAAGGTTATCCTTCTCTTCCTTTTCTACATCATTAGTTTGTGCATAACACTTTTACTGCTGTCAGTCTTAAGAATCTCTGGTTGAGGTTCGGGAGCTCTGTTCAAAGCAGTACAAAATGTCTCCATTTTAAACTTTTGTTTTTTTAAAACCAGTTAGGGTTGTTGGCTGGGAGCCAAGGGTCTCCAACCCTGTTCCTGGGGAGCTACCATCCTGAAGACCCTAATCACGCACACCTGAGTATCTGAATATTGTCTTAAGACTTTGCTGATTTTAGCTGGAGATGTAGATGGAGAGGATTGGAGACCCAGGCCATAAAATGACTGCCAACCCAAAGAACCAGGGCTCACTATTTTGTTGGGCTCTACCCTTTTACCTGTCTGGCATGGGTGGCTCCACCAAAGCCCCCCTGGCATAGTTCTCTGGGTCACCAAGACACACAAGCCCTCTAACCACATCAAGTTTGTGATCCTCTAGAGGGAGTATGCATCATAATCAAAACTAAAGGCAGTACAACTAAATATGTTTCGCACTGATCAGTTTTAATTTTATATAGCCCTCCTGAATATATAACTCTCCTGAATATTATTGTGGAAACTGTGATAAGGAATAAAATTACCATGAACAACTTCTGCTGCCACAGTTTTAGATACTGTATGTGGTACATGTAATGTAACAAAAGAAATCTGTAGCATCAGAAGAAAATACAGGACCCAGTGTTTCCCAGCGAAAATTTGCCCAGAGCATCACACTGCTTTGCCAGCTTGCCGACTTCCCACGCTATCTCATCGAACCAGGCCTTCTTCCTTTTCTCCATGGTTCAGTTTGGATGCTCGTGTACCCGCTGTAAACACTTTTGGTGGTGGACAGGGGCCAAGCATGGGCACCGTTCAGCAACTACGCAGCCCCCCACACAGCAAGCTGTGTGTTCTGACACCTTTCTCTTACAGCCAGCACTGATTTTATCTGCAAATTGTGCTGAAGAATCTCTTCTGTGAGATTCAGCCAGACAGGCTAACCTGTGCTCCCCATATGTATCGTTGAGCTTTGGGTACTCATAACCCTCTCACTCATTTGCTAAACCATTTAACCCTGCTAGGGTCACGGGGAGGCTGGAGACTAGGGCCACGGGGAGTACATATTGAGCATTCTCACCAGACCACTGCAGGGCCAACACACACAACCATTCACACATATAACCATTCCACATCTAGAGGCAATTTGGAACAGCCAATGAGACTGTGGGAGGAAACCGAAGCCTTGCTGTGAGGCAGACGTGCTTACCACTACTTCACTGTGCCGCCCTACCCATGGCCCTGTCAAGAGTTTACCGGTTGTCCTTCCTTGGAACACTTTTGGTAGGTACGAATCACTGCATACCAGGAACACCCCCCAAGACCTGCCATTTTGGAGATCCAACCTAGTCTCTAATAAACCATCTGTTCACCAATATATACCCCACACTTTGATAGGTTCTATTATAATGAGATAATCAATATTACTCTCTTCACCGATCAATGGGTTTAATGTTGACTGGTGTGGTTGTATATTATAATACAAGTCGAAATTTCCGATGTATTCTCTAAATGTCTAATCCTTTAGAACTGCCTGACTGTAACAAACTCATCAGGAAGCTGAGAATAGAATGACCTATTACTGGCAGAAGATATTTGGAATGGTCTATCCCCTTGATATGAAGACATAATTATCTCTGGAACCAAAATAGCAGTGGTTCGTGTGGACATGGAGGAGGACTCAGATAAAGTGTGAGCTGTTAAAACAGCAGGTGCTACAATTAAAGAAACCAAGCATGGAATGACTGTTTTATATAATCTCAACAGCATATAAAGAATTAATAGTATGCTGCATTTTTTATAGGTTATTTTTATTTGTATCAGGTTTATTTATAGATAATACACCACTTAATAAAAATCTTATATATTTCTTTATCATAATGCGCATGTGTATTCTGGTATATTCAGAGTTACAGAATATACTACATGATACTGATGTCCAGTGCTGTTTTCTGAGTGGTCCATCATGCCAAGCTATTTGTATCTGGTATCGTTCGAAGTGTGAATCCTGGGCTGTGCCCCAATAATGTTTTTAATGTGACCTTGTTGACCTGATCACCACCCGAATCTAGTCATTTAGACAATCCAGGGTGTACTCTGTCCTCGCCCAGAGTCGGCTGAGATGGGCGCCAGCCTCACAGCGACCCTAACGGGGTCTGACGGGATTTAAACTCACAACCTCTAGATAATGAGCCCGGCACTTAACCACCACACCACCAACCCCTTTCATTCTACAGTCACCAATTCAAACAGTTGGTTTTTCCATTTAAAATGGTGGCAGCTGTGGCCTAATGGCAAGAGAAGGATTGGGACCAACGGGTCGCTGGCTCGATTACATTCCCCCTCACAGCAAGAAGGTCCCGGGTTTGAGTCCTGGGCGAGGGTGTTTCTGTGTGGAGTTTGCATGTTCTCCCCATGCTTGCATGGGTTTCCTCCCACAGTCCAGAGACGTGAACCTTAGGCTAATTGGATGTTGGTGTTTTGGTTTGCCCTGCAATTGCCTGATGAGCTGTTCAGAATGTATCCAGCTTTTGTCCAGTGTTGGCTGACATAGTCACCCGCCTCCCCACAACCCTAGTAGGAATAAGCCGTTCCGCAAATGATGATGATGTAATAAACACATACTTTCTCTTCTTTCTCTTTTTTCCCCATATTTCCATTCCGGAAAGTCTGTGCAGCTGATCTTTACTAGTGCTGTTCATTCAAACAATCATTTTTAATAACATTTATCTCCATTTGTTCATTTGCAGAACCACTTATTCCTATTCGGGTCGTGGGTAGGCTGGAGCCTACATCAGCCGACACGGAGTGAAGGCGGGATACACCCTGAACAGCTCACCATTCCATCTCAGGGCAACACACACCCAGCTGTTCACTCACCCTCATACCTAGGGGCGATTTGGTAAAGCCAATATGCCTCATGTGAAGGTCTTTGAAGTGTGGGAGGAAACTAGAGCACCCCACACAGAGGGAACCCTCACAAGCACAAGGAAAACATGCAAACCCTACACAGGACCGAGCTCGGGCCTTTTTGCTGTAAGGTGGATGTGCTAACCAAAACATTTATCTTTGTACACATAGTTTGGTGATCTTATAGCATAAAAACGTGTCAGGCCTCACGTCGAAGGTGTTTGTGAGAGTGCTTACTCACATTTTGGTTGGGTCAGTGAAATTCTAGTCTTGCTGCCAGCAGCACACATGCATATCTTACCTTGCAGTGCTGCAAAACAGCTCAGTAACGTTCCAAGAACAGCCTGGATGTGTCCCAAGAGCTCGTGTTGGACTCGTCATTAAGTCCGTCCTTATAAAGAATAGGTATGTTTTAAAAAGTTACGTTGGATTGGATTTTGCTTGTGCTTATTTTTCTACACAGAAAAAAGTATTATAGGAGCATACAGATGGACGCTTCCTAAGAAAACACCAGAAGAGTTTGTAATGATCTTTGCCAGGAATATACCAGGTTCAATCTTTAAAGGGGAATTAAACCCAAACTTAATAAAAGCTTGCCCATCAAAACACACTAATATTACAACCTTCTCCATGGGGGGAAAAAAACTTACAATAAAGACCTCCTGCAGAGGGGCGCCACTGTACTACGAAAAGTGGGGAAAGAATGACGTCGAAGCAACAGTTGCCACCGGGGTTTTTCATTGGGGCACCCGTGGCCTGATGGTTAGAGAAGCAGGTTTAGGACTGGAAGGTCGCTGGTTTGATTCCTATAGGGCAGGACAAATGTGTAGTGGCGGGGCAGAGGACCTCCCCCTCTCCTTCCTTCATGGCTGAAGTGCCTTGAGCAGGGCACCTAACCCCAATTGCTCAGCGGGTGCCGCGATGTGGCTGCTTACTGCTCCGCATGTGTGTGTGTGTGTGTTCGCTTTGGATGGGTTTAACACAGTATATCAAAATAATAATCATTTAAAAATCACCTGTACTGATATAAGTACCATGCGTTCATGTAAATGAGAAGATAATTTATTATATGTAGATGTGATAACAATAGTCTCTCTTTTAATTTAATGCAGTTCACTAGTTTACATCTGATGTGTTAATTTAATATCTGCACACTGTTATTATTGCCATTATCTTTTCCTACTGGAACTGATTCCGCACTCTCACATGATTAAATTGGACTACAAACAGCAGCTGTTTCTAGCTGGCTAATGCAAACCATTGAATGCATTTTAACAGAGTGCAACTTGGTAGAAGTTGTAAGTAAAAACCACCTGATGATGAAAATATACATATTTTCAATGTAACGAGAGATTGGAAGGCTTTCCTTTCAACCTGCATAAATATTATTCATTCATTCGTTCATTTTCTAAGCCGCTTAATCCTAATTAGGGTTGCGGGGAGCCTGGCGCCCATCTCAGTCGACATTGGGTGAGGGCACACCCTGGATAGCTCGCCAGGCCATCGCAGGGCCCACACTCACACAACCATTCACTCACACCTAGGGGTGATTTGGAACAGCCAGTCAGCCTACTGTGCATGGTTTTGGACTGTCACGCAAGCACTGGGAGAAGCAAACAAGAACATGTAAACTTCACACAGAAACACCCGAGCTGGGAATCGAACCCGGGGCCTTCTTGCTGTGAGGCCGACGTGCTAACCACTACGCCACCGTGTCGCCTTGCTTAAATATCAATTCATTCCAATAATCCTCAGGTAAAAGGCAGGACTCTGCTCGAGGTATTCCTTCAGAAAATGGCTCTGACTGCAACCCCTGCTAAAGATAGCAGCGTCACAGCTCGTCTAATCTGCCTTGAACAAAACACTCACAGACCCTCAGTGCTTTCTCTTACGCCATCGAAATGGGTCAGCTGTTGTGATTCATTTTGAAAATCAGTAGCCATCCAGTTTTAAATGTCCGTAAGGTAAACAGCACCAACTGTTCTTCCCAGGACCTGAAATAACTCACGTACTACCTGCTCTCGTTTTATCCTTTAACAACTTTGCTGTAACATTTGTTTTTACTCATGTCTCTTAGCAGTGACATTCCGGCATTTAGAATAATGTAACTAAAAAAGACAGCTGAACTTTTTTTTTTTATTTTGCTCATAATGACAGCTCGGGAGTTATTTTGACTAACCCCATGTGGCTTGGTAATGTAACGAGGAGTAAACGTACACCGCTGAATAAATCCCAGGGGATGAGTGGCCTTGGCAGGCTTAGTTGTGAGACCTCACTATAGAAAGCAATCCTCTCTTACATCCCGAACAGCTGCTTGTGTGCGTCACATGCGGCTAGAGAGATCAAATGCTCTGACAGCGCAACCCTTCAAGCCTGGAACATACTAGCTCGATAAACAATTTAAAAGCTCTTCTTAAAAAAAAAAAAAATAGATCCCTTACTAATTATGAGATGAATTTCTGATTAACAGTCATTAATTTTAAAGCATGCGCCACATCCTGTGGCATGTTACGCCGTCTCACCTGTTCTAGTCACAGTAATGGGTCCAATTCGAATGTTTCCCATCATTAGTACCATTTTACTGTGAATATATTAGAGGAGATCAGAAATAGAAAATGTGAACAGAAATAGAAAAGCACAAGCTCATGGATTTTAACTCAGCACTACTCCAGGTATGAAGACTGGCATTTTCTAGGTGTGTGATTAAACTGTTATTTTCTTATAATGATCTGTTTGTTTGTCAAGTTTATGTGTGAGAGAGTAAGGTTCACCCCCCTCATCCTGTTGTGTTCTGCTTTTAAAGGACACCGCACAGCGAACTTTAGGCAAGAGACATTTAAAGCTAGACATGCACTCAGAGTGCAAACCCCACCAAGGTAGCTTAATATCATAATTACATGAGATACGTGGCAGAAGATGTAGAATTATGGTGCCCCCTTGTGGCCTGTTCTGCTATTATTTTTGAGCTAATTTTTTTGTTCCAGGCGCATAATGGGTGATTTTCACCTCCTTGCCCTGTTGCTTAATGCTAAAAAATAAAATCCTTCAAAAGTGATCTGGACCCGGAGCAGGTTCACACCCAAAATTTTATCAGTTCTTTGTTGGCCCATGTCCCACATTAGGTTAAAATTTTGCGGAAATCCGCCCGTTAGTTCTCGAGTCACTGTGGTCACAGACACATAGACAGACACACAAAGTCATAACTCCTAATGGAGGAAATTAAATGCCTGACCATTTGGGCAAGTTATAATGATAAAAGGGCATTTGTGACAGAGTGGACATTTCTGTATTGTTTCGTGTTCATCATACTGAATACAGGTAGCCCAGCTTTTAAAGTGAGAACTGCAGTGAATGTGCATTCCGAGACATCAAGCTGTAATCAGTCCAGAGTCTGTGTTGGGTTGATCACCTGGGAAAGCACTTGTGTCAAACATGTAATGTAGGCCACGTTTTTGGTAGGGTGTTATTCATGGTTATTTAAAGACACAGTGAATTAGGTTGAACGTCACGGGTCACACAATAAAAAAATAAAACAAACAGAGTATAAAAAATTTTGTTTTTTTAAAAAGTGCAAGGACAACACAGAGACTACACTATGCATGACAGGAGGGTGTGTCCATAAATGCTAATGATAGCGCACAAATGAGAATTCAAATGTGTTTGGACTCTGATTTTCATCTAAATTCACACTGAAAAGCCGTTTAATTAGCAATGAATGTACAAAATACTACTCTACTTTTGTCAAATAGCTTTTTAACTTGCACAAGAACCCTGGAGTTTTCGAACCGAACATGGAGTCGATGGAAATGGATTTTCAACAAGGACTCTCTGAAATCTTGTTGGGCTAAAAACAGTTTTTAGGATTGATATCCTATTACAATCTCCTCAGAAATTTCTGGTACAAACCTACTTCATGTTTAGTATCTTTTATAAACCAAATTTCCATCTTCTTTAATAACCTCATTGGGTGTTTTCTTCAAAAACAGCCATTACACTCCCTTTAAACTTAACATATGCTACAAAACTGGTTG
This sequence comes from Neosilurus mollespiculum, assembly GCA_030014195.1. Taxonomy (NCBI): domain Eukaryota; kingdom Metazoa; phylum Chordata; class Actinopteri; order Siluriformes; family Plotosidae; genus Neosilurus; species Neosilurus mollespiculum. The sequence goes on from JAQMYF010000015.1 coordinate 18,213,185, forward strand.
CTATGGTGAATAATTAATGAAGCATTTTCTAAAAAGTTTGAGAAACTAAGTTAACTTTTTTAAGAATACACAGGAGAAGGAAATAATAAAAACCAACAACCAGGGAAATAAATAATCAGATCATGTTCAAAGTGCATAGGCGGAGACGATCTTAAGTAACACATGATGCGTAACTGGTCCAACATGAATCACTAGGAAACACAGCATGACTGTGCAAGTTTGCGATACAAGGAAGTAGCGCGAGTCTGGAGTTTACCTATAAGATTGAAACAGTCACCGGGAAAATGATGTTGGTTTACAGGCTCAAGAAAAAAAAAAAAAAAAAAAAAGGAAAAAAACAAACAAACAAAAGACCAAAGTGAAAAAGAATAAAAGAAGTGCAACTGAGGTTTATTGTTAAATATGCTCTGGGAACATTGACAAGCCATTGGAAAAAGGAATTTCAAAACTTCACTGCAATAAAGTGCAAGTTTTCTGATAGCTCGGACTGTACATTTGTTTCATCTGCTTGTGAAGAGTGTGTGCCTAAGTACGAAAAGCCCTTGTTTTCAGCAAAACTGGATCTAGAGTAAGAATTTATCCATGAATGATTCTGTACTTTACAAACATTGTCCAGAATAAGGAAAATCGATTCAGCGAACCACAGCTCTGAGCGGATTAGCGTTGATTTCACACACCACACTCGGTAAACTAAGAAATTTAATCCGAGAGTGTTTTAAATTAGATCTTGCCTCAAACAACTGGGTTCAGAGGACGACTAAAATAGGCTCCTGATTTCAAAAAAAAGAAAGAAAAAAAAAAAAAAAAAAAAAGGTTAATTTTGGTTGCGGGTTTGCAGCCAAGTCAAAGAAAAGTGGAGAGAATTATGACGGTCGTCAGGCAGTCGGAAACCAGTGGCACCAGTCCGGGAACATGGAACAGTCGCAACATCTTACGCTGTGCATAGGAGAAATAAAGCACTTACGGTTTTCACAGAACGGCAACCACGTGGTAAAGCTTCTGTATGCTCGAAAGGGAGTAACGAGTGCATTCCTGTCCCGCAACATTGACAAAAATTATGAAATGAGGGCATAACCATGGGCTCCGGAAAAGAGTAGCAATACATTAGGATTGTGCAGATGCCAGCAAGATAAAGGGGAAATTAAGTTCGACGCATCCCGCCACCTTTGCATAGTGAAAAATACAAAGCAGAGGGATCAGGCAAACTTGCAAAAAAAAAATAATAATAAAATAAAAACCTCTAAGCTATCAATACAAGGGTCAGTGAACAGCAAGAAATAAGCACTGCGTCGGAGAAAATAATCAACCATGCCCACAGACCAGAGATGATCTATACTCGAAGGTTTTTTTTTTTTTTGATAGATTCCTTATTCTGTACAACCCATACACGTGAAGAACAAGAACTCAAAACAAGCTCTGGACTCCGAGACACTTTTTAAAACCAGCTTTGATGGTATCTTAGTCATTATCTGTGCAGGAGCACAAAAGCCTCCAGCTTCTCTGGAATATTTCCTTGGTACGTGAGATTATGCTTGATGATGGTGCGAGCGGCCAAGCACTGCAGCGTGGTGTGATTTATTGGCTGAATCAGGTTCTTAGCCATCTCTTTCTCATCTAACAGGTCACACGCAGTCTGCCTGAAGGAGTTGGTGCTGTCGAAGTGTGTGCCTCCGGCGATGAGCAGCTTCATGATGTCAGGGTGGTTGTTGGATGCGGCTACGTGCAGAGGACTGTTATTATCTTCGTCGCGACAGTTCACATCAGCACCGCACTCCAGAAGAATGGAAGTCACCTGGAATGAAGGGAACTTGCAGACGGGATAGCGGCCGACGCACGTCGTGTTTCGGTCCACCGCCAGGTGGAGGGGGCTGTAGCCGTTTTTCCCGCACGGGTGCAGCTTGAGAAACTTGTAAATGGTTTCTTTCTTGAAATGGTCCTGCTCAACCGTGCACGGAACTTTCTCCAGCAAACAGATGAGGTGCAGGATGATGGCGAGCGCCTTGCTGAGCTGAGCCGGGTCGGGTCCAGGCTGCTGTTGTTTCATGGCGCGCTCAATCTCCAGCACGCTTTTGCTAAGGATGCCCATGAGGTCATCAAAGGACACCGAGGTCCCCAGGAGGCCCTTGGCACGGTCCTGCAGCATGAAAGAAAAAAGCTCGGCGAAAGAGAGCAAGCTGCTGGCCGTCATCGGACTAAGCGGGTCCAAGTTATTCTGTTGCATGTCCAGTGCATACTTCCACAGGTTGATGCACCGTTCAAAATTCCCTGAATCGGCATAGACAGCACCTCGGTACCGAATGTAGTAGGATGTGTCTGGGTGCGATGGGCCCAGGATGCGTTCTCTAATAAGGAGAGCCTGCATTCGCATCTCGTCCGGATCCGAGATCAAACTGTCCAGCTCTTCCATACTCCCGGCCTCTTTCGCATAGTCATACGCCATTATAAGTTCTTTAGGCTCTCCTTTAAACAGGACGTGGCTGCAGTCGCTGTATCGCATCTCCATGGCTCTCTTCCAGTATTTTAAAGCTCCCAGGAGATCTCTCTTTTTGTCCACAAAAGTAGCACCCAGCAATTCTAAAGCACTGATCCGTTCCATTTTGTTCGTTTGAGGGTGTTCGGTAAGGAAGTCTACTATGTTTGTGTGCCCGGTAACACTGGCCGAGAGCAAAGGAGTCATTCCATAGCCGTCCTTCTCCATCGTGGCACCGTACTTCAGAAGCATTTTCATTATCTCCAAACTTCCCGATTCAGCACAATCGTGTAAGGCGGTGTTACCTACGGGACGCAGAGAGGTTAGTGGTTACATGACACATCACAGACATTAGTGAAAGTCACAAAACCGATCCAGCACAAACTGAAACCTGAGCAAGAGATAAGAGACTAGAGGAAAAAAAAAAAAAAAAACATTACTTAAACTTGATATATTGCATCACACAAGTTACACCGCAACAGTCACTTTGTAGTACTTTACCTTTGACACTTTTCCGATTGACATCAGCGCCTCTCTCCAGCAGATACTGCGCAATCTCTTTATGGCTCTTATAACAAGAGATCATGAGGCAAGTATGGCCGTGCCGATTGGCCACTTCCAAGTCAGCTTTGTGTTCTACCAGGTACTTGACGATGTCAAGGTGGCCGTCAAAGCAAGCGGCTCGCAGAGGAGTCGAATTAGTAAGCGTCGTGTTGTTGACAGAAGCACCATGGCCCAACAGCGACTGCACTACCTTGAGGTGTCCGGCAGCCGACGCCGCCCATAGTGGCGGCGCGCCTTCGATGGTCTCGCCGTCGAAATTGACGGACCCCCCTACTTCGACGGGGGCACAGCAGCACTCCAGGAGGTACTCGACCAAATCGAGGTGCCCGTACCGTGCCGCCATTAACAGCGGCGTCGCTCCGTTGGTTTTCTCAGACATCAGTTTTGTAACCTCGTGGTCGGTTTTGTTCTCCAACAGCTTCTGAAGCAGCCGGAGCTTGCCATCTCGGGCCGCGTTGAACACAGCAGTTTTTAAATCCATCGCATCAGGTTGCTTGCCTTCCTCCTAAATGGAGAGAAGAAAACACTGACATCAGGCACAGATGATCCGAAACACTGCGTTACAGATAAGCAATGAAAAATAAACACCTTCTGAGTTATTGGGTGTATCTAACTACACACATGGACTAAACTTGATGTACTTTTAACACAATACTAAGTCCAAAGAACAGGCTAGCATTACAGAGCTAGCTAGCTAGCTAAAGATAGATTTATATTTATTAGGCAAACATAGTACCCTCCTAGAAATCTTGTTAAATATATTCCAGGTTAAACCATAACGAAATGAGACAAGGAAAGCTTCTTACATCACAGCCTGGCAAAAACCTGACAGGCTAATATTAACTGGTTTGTTTAGTAAATGTAGCTAGCTAGTTACAGGTATAGGGCCAAATTCCAGAAATGTTTACAACATTAGTCACAATTCCAAGAAAGTACTGCTGTTTAATAAACCCAGGACAATAAACTAGGTTCCCAAAAGTGTTTAGGTGGAATAATTTTTCTTCGTCTAGCCGGTGAACATGAGCTACCCTGACTAGCAAAGGAATAAAGTGGCCGATTCCTACCTTGTTGTCGTTTGCTCCTTGATGTCTGTCGAAGCTGAATCCACTGCTTGGTGTCCCCTCAGTTGACCAACAGAACCATGACAGCATGCGAGACTCTCGAACCCACTGGCGTGAGTGGATTTCTCATCATAACGCGTGGCTTTGCCGAATAAACACAACTTATTCCAAGGTAAAAAAAATAATAATAATCGAGCCGCTGTGCTGGAATCTCTCAGCTCGCCACCCCCGCCTAGCTCACAGCTCACCTAGCTTAGCTTAGCCTAGCCTAGCCTCAGCTAGCATACGGCTATCGCTGGCTAATATTAGTAGACACTGTAGAACTGTCACGTTTGCTTCACTAATAAAGCCCTCAGAGTACAGACACAACCTCGAGGGTCTTCTGGGCGCCTGTTTAGTTCCCGTCCTGTTCTTAGACGACACTTTCTATTCCTCACAACGAATAAGGAAGTGCACCACAGTGGGTGTTCTCCCACATCAGCAGCTTTCCGTTAAAGTCACATCGCTCCCGCCTCTTTAATGACTGGCGCCCGATCTAGCCAATCAGGACCGACTGGCTCCAACACGACGTCGAAGCCAACGTAAACAACACGTTTTTTGTAGTCACGACGTGAAAAGTTGCCCACGGTGACTCGTCTCTCGGTATTAATGCGGTTCAAGCGGTCTAAAGACTGAAAGGTGTCATTAATATACACGTCTAGAGGTATGTTTAGATAGTATATAGAAGTGATCCTAATTATTCACTGAAGGAGAGGTGGATTATTTACCAATAATTAGTTTTTTGTAGCTTATTTTAACATCTGTAACTGATTCGAGTGTTCTTCCGGGTGGAATAATAACAATTATTTCCCCAAAGCAGGGTGGATATCGCTGAATAATCTCCCAGACCGAACATCCCAGCCACGCCCCTGTGTTGCTCAGAATAGATGGCGCCAGTGCGCATGCGCTAGCTGTAGACCTGTACAAGCATTGGGGCCTTACTGAAGGGTTCAGCTGGTGACCCCAGGCGTCTCATCTGCACAACATCAGATAATGGAGATTTCAACAGGTGTTTCACAGAGTACTACGGCACAGTGGAGTAGTGGTTAGCACGTCCGCCTCAAGGCAAGAAGGTCCTGGGTTCGATTCCCGGGCTCTTGTGTTTGTGTGTGGGGTTTGCACGTTTTCCTCATGCTTGCATGGGTTTATTACTGGTTTACTCCCACAGTCCAAAGATGCACATTAGGCTAACTAGCTGCTTCAGATTGACCCCAGGTGTGAACGGTTGTTTGTGTGTTACCCCTGCGATGCTCCGGCGAGCTGTTCAGGGTGTACCCCGCCTTTGGCCTGTATCGGCTGAGACGTGTGTACTAGACGCTGGTCACTGAAGTTCACTCATGAACTGTTCTTAAGTCGGTCTTTCCTGGCGTCCGCCGATATTTTCTTATCCCGGGATTTGTTTTAGCGACAAACAAAATCTGTGAACACAAATGAGTACCCGTACGCACATATCGGTGCTGAAGTGATGTTACGAAATCACTGCTATTTCCCTTCCTTTTTAATATTCTTTTTCTGATTCAATAAAATGATGTCAGAGACCGTACTAAATTTTTTAAAATAATTATTTTCATTCAGTTACAAAGCATCATGCAAATAAACATCCCTTCATGACGTATTAATTATGTTTAGTTAATTGATAACGCTATTTACAGGGTGATCCGGGACAAATAATTTCTGATAGGTTCAGGTATTAGGTGTTTTCAGATGGAGCTTGGAGATCGGGTGGGTATAATATCACAGGCACCAGTTGAGTCCTGGAGGATATAAAGCTCCTGAATCCTCTAAATTCCTCTATCCAGAACATAAACAGCTCCCAGTCAAGAGAGGATCTTGATCCTGCTGCTGGTCTACACAACATTATGACAGCAATAGAGTGCACACACTTGCACATTAAGCCCAAATTAGACCAAAAATAGTTGACCGTTAGTACATTTCTGCTTTAACTACATTCTTTACAATAAATATGTTGAGTCACTTAAGAACGACCCCAGTTTCAGTGCATGTTTTATTTTAAATGTTTAATTTCTTTGAGTTTGCCTGAAATTGTGCCATGATGCTGCTACTTGTGGGTGATTTGTTGTTTTTGTCCAAGACTGTCTCCGAGATCAGCCGTGGGGAACGGGACATCGGGGTTCTGCTATTTTTAACTATGACATGGGCAGGGCAGGTGAGCTATGTTTGTGCCAAACCTAGCTAGCGATGTGTAGCTAATGGTGATTTTTGAGTTTACTATGTACTACACGGAAATGTAAATCATGCTCCACGACAGGCTTTTAAACTCATTTACATTTTTACTATATATAACATGGAAACCAAAGAAAATGAAAACTTGTTAGGTAAAACCGAGCACACACTGTGTTCTTCTGTTCAGTTTCTGTGTTCTCCTCGGGCCTAATGAGGTAAGGAAATGTCTGAGTCTGGGTTGGGGTATCTAAATCCAAGCACATGGGATTTCCTTTGTTTGAGTTATAATGCAATCACATCTTTTTATTTTAATAATTGTACACAAAATCAAAAGGTAAATCCTAACAAAGTAAAAGATATTTTTTCATGTTTTATTTCTCATTTTAAAAGTGTGACAATGCCTGGGTTCGATTCCCAGCTCGGGTGTTTCTGTGCGGAGTTTGCATGTTCTCCCTGTGCTTGCGTGGGTTTCCTCCGGGTACTCCGGTTTCCTCCCACAGTC
>JAQMYF010000015.1:18220104-18238515 GCA_030014195.1 Neosilurus mollespiculum
TTCCTCCCACAGTCCAAAAACATGCACGGTAGGCTAATTGGCTGTTCCAAATCACCCCTAGGTGTGAGTGTGAGTGATGGCCCCTGCATACATTGCCCCCTGGTGGTAAAATAATAGTACAGCAATGCCTTTCACAGTGTGCAAGAAGACAGGGTGCCCAATCCTGTTCCTGGTGATCTGCCCTCCCTAAGACGTTCACTCCAACCCTAATCATGCCCACCTGACCATCCAATCATCTAATCAAGACTTGGAAATGAAGACTTAAAGCGTTGATTGGATTTGTCAGATGGGCCTCATTAGGGTTGGAGTTAAAATCTTTAGGAAGGTAGATCACCAGGAACAGGATTGGGGACCCCTGATGTAAGAGATTGCAGTCATAAAACACAACATGTTTCACAGATTTATTGATTGTGTATACCTTCTCTCTCTATTTCCTTCTCCGGATGTCATAAACCATACAAATCAATTTATTAACTCTTGATTACTGAAGAAAAACAAATGCATAGTGAAAACGAAAGAAAAAGAAACCCGCTGCAAGGCTAGCACACAAAGTATAGATCATGGGAAGCCAGTTTAATAAAAAAGAAAGAAAAAGAAAATGAACTCATTTAATACATATCAACAAACCAAATTCTGCTACTTAACCCACACTTAATTCGAGTGAATCTTTATTAGCCTAAGGCGTAATCATTTCAAAGTTTTCACCCCAAATATCTCAATATTAAGTACATCAGTGACATAACGCCACCCTTTTTTAAACTTCTTTCATTTGGCGTGTCAGCAGATGGATGCTTTTTTTTTTTGGGGGGGGGGGGGGTGTGAAACGCCATTTTACATCGGATTGATTACTAATCTGTTGAACAAATCAAGTTGTCCAGCCAGACGGTTGGAATTTCTCTTCTCGTTTAGTCACTGAGACCAGCGATCCTGCAGTTTCAGGTTTCAGTGCTCCCAACACACCTGATTAATAACAAACACTTGATAAAGGTGACCGGCGGGACAGAAACTGTATTTACAGTCAAGAAACCTTATAAGGTTCAGCTGAGACTCTGCATCAAACCATATAGAAAATCTGGCATTTACACTTCATAACAAATCAAATCAATGACCGCCGCCGTTCAGTCTTTTCCATAAATCAGTGAGTGGTTCATTTTTAACGTCTGCTTTCTAAATATATGCTTCCAGAATCTATCGTTTAAAGGAGAAGGCAGAAAGTCAACCTCAACCAAAATCGTAGATCTATAGTTGCTATTATAAGTTTACAGGTGGTTAATTTAAAGCTAACACTCTGAATGATGACATCATCAAGGCCCAAGTTAACACAAGTTTAAATCTCCAAAGCCTCCAACACACTGTTTGTTGTTTTTCACTCACTCTTTTGCCCGATCACTTGATCTTACTGGCATTGGAGGGAGGCTGGAGCCTATCTCATCCGACCCTGGGTGATCGCAGGGCACACCCTGCACAGCATGCCAGACCACTGCAGGGCAAACACACACAACTATTCACACGCCCACTCCAATCTAGGGGCAATTTGGAATAGCCAGTTAGCCCGACATGCATGTCTATAGACTGTGGGAGAAAACCCGAGTTCCCAGAGGAAACTCGCACAACCACAGGGAGTACATGCAAACTCCACACAGAAACTAAAGCCTGAGAAACAAACCCCGGACCTTCTTGATGTGAGGCGGACATGCTAACCACTACGCCACCATGCTGCCCTAAAACCCTATACCTGTTAACTTGGGCTTTGATGACATCATCATTCGGAGACTCAGTTTTTAAAAAACTTCCCATAAAATTGTTAAAACATTAAACTCTTGGCCTAAAATTCTAAACATAGAAAGAAATTCATCTATAGACTTGAATGAGGTCGACTTTTAACACGTGCTGCCTTCTCCTTTAAGTCTGTACTTATTTTTGATGGTCATGAACTTTTAGACCTTTTAATAATGTAAAAAATATACAGCCGTTCAAAATAAGCCGATTTAAAGAATGTAACAGCCGAGCACCAGCAAGCAGAAATCAACAAAAATTATTTCTTCAGTGAAATATTAAAAGAAAACCTACCACAAACTTAACACTTACATCCAAATGCAAAGAAAAAAAGGAAAGTGTGTTATCTGAATGTGCTGCAGACACGTTTCTATCATATTCATTTAACACTGAAGTCCTACCGCTGATCTCTAAGCAGCACAAGTCATGACGAGTTCGTGAACAGATCTGCAGAGCTAAGTGTGTGTTAAGTAGCTCCTCCCACATTTCCACAAATTATAGAAAGCAGTGTAAAAATTACACACACACAATAAATTAAGAGGTTCGCTTCTTACCACTTGAAATATTTTGTTGGTTATGAATGTTGATCCGAACAGAAGCCTAAAAGATGGGAAGCCGAACAGATCCATTTTTAAATAAACATTAAATATGTAGCTTTAAAATTGGTGAATGAACCGTGGCAGCAGCCTTCAGTCTCTTACGTGTGTGTGTGTGTGTGTGTGTGTGTGTGTGTGTGTGAGTGAGTGTGTGTGTATACACGACATCAAAAATAACAAGGACTTGAAGATGTTAGGATCCAACACGGGTTGTCGTGGTTTTCTTGTCTGAAAAGAAGCTCCTGAGCAAAACCACCTGGCTGATGCTGACCACCAGGAGGATAAACGCCTCCCCGATGGACCAGAAAGCCACCCTGGTGTTCAGGTCCTCTGCTCTGCTGCGTCCCTGTGCCTCCCTCAGCCGGAAATGGGTCTGGTAGTCAATCACGGACTTCAGGGCTTCGTGGATGGAGACGCACGCAGATTCCATCTGACCGAGAAAAAATATGAATACGAGTCAGAAATCTACACACAAACCAACACAACTGATATCAGTGATTTATCACACACTGAATAACCCTCCTCCTCAATCGAAATGGGAAATACGCACCTGAGTTAGTGCAGTCACCCGGTTTTCATTGGGGAAAAGGGGAGGATCATCGCCGACTTGAAAGTCGAAGTAAACCGTCTTGTGTGTGAAGGTGGAGAACTCGTTGCTGAAGCAGATCTTGTACGTGCCGTTCTTCCCGGCAGTAAATGTGAAACTGTCGTACTGCTTCTTCATTTCTTTGTACAGAACGGTACCGTCTGGATCCTCCAGACGACAGTCGACGTCATAGTGACCCCCCGTGACGACCTATACACAACAAAAATCACGTGCACAAATTCATTCATTCATCAAACTGCTTTACTCTGCTAAGGTTGCTGGGAAGCTGGAGCCTATCTCAGACGACTCTGGGTGAAGTCCTTTATAAATACATGTATTCATCATCATCATCATTACTACTATTATTATAACTCCATTTTAATTTGTTGGTTTGGTTTCTGTAGGTAAAAACTTAGTACCAGTACTGGTCATTCTTACATCAAAATTCTTGTGCATGTAATACAGATACTTATTTTGCCATAAATGACCATAAAAAGCACAAAACTGGGTAATTCTCTCCTGTGGATTACCAGCGGGGGCCGAACCAATGCTTAGCAGTCATTTTTTCCTGAAAGTGACGTGAAGACGTTGGGCGGGTTGTCCAGCGCAAGTAAACAAGCACATCTATTCAGCGAGCGACATTGCAGGTGATAAAAAAAGTGGTGACCTATTTGAACCAGAGAGGGCGGAGTCTCTTGTGGAGACAGTGAGACGTCACATTGTAGTGACTCTGAGGACGAGAACACTGCCAGAGATGAGTGTGATGGTGAATCCAAAATGGCTTACGCAGCTAACGTTTTACCGACTTGGATTTCCTGTAATCAGTTGGTTTGGGAGCAAAAAGAAATGTCTTCCGCGATCTCTGCGCTTGATATTTGTGCAGTTCAGCACCGAACGATATGTTATGCTACACGGGTCAGTGAAGAAGTCCAGTCAATCCAACGAGGTCGGGTCACTACCAGGCTGGAAGAGACAATTAGGAAGGCAACATGTCTCTGAGCATGCCTATAGCCGTAACACTCGCACGCTTTGAAACGGGCAAAGACTGATGTTGCCGGAAGGAACCGCTGATGTTATACGTGATCGTTTTAAATAGATGGTAACACTAGTTCACCACAGGTACACTTTAATGTCCAAATAAAACAGGCAAATAAATGCAATGTTAAACATTTTCCTAAAACAGTCAAGCAGGTGGTTTACACTTCTTGTTACAATAAGCGACAGCAAAAGGGGGTTGGTGAACTTTTAAACCCTGATAAGTAAAATATCTGAGAACAGCCTGATCCTCCTGAAAAAGACGACCTTCAACACGAGCACTTTAAGCACTAAAGCTGTTCAGAGGAAAATAAACCACAGCATCCCATTGTTCAGTGCCACTGTAGAACCATAGATCCACTGTATTTCACAACAGCATGACTAACCTCAAAACTACCCAAAGCCTGAATTTAGTCCTGTTCTAAAACCCTGACACTGCCCCAAAATTAGTTATTCAGGACCTTGAGAGGCACCTGAGTATCAGAGGTGGTTGTGTTGGAGTTAATTTCTAGCTTTGCAGATAAGACTGGACATCCCGGGGTTTAATCGGTGCCATGCAAAAAGTCAGTGAAGGTGCATGCATTCGCTCCACCGGTCCTGTGCTTAAAGTGATATCACTGCGTTATTCTTACAGTTAAACTTGTAGTAATAGATTTTATATCATATGAGATTCATCACAGCAAAGTCAGTATTCATTCGGAAATTATTAAATACTTTGTCGAACTTTAAACGTAATTTTCTTCTTAAAATCAAAAACGCTGAAAATTCCTGGCTGATTTTGGTTAGTTACTCCAAAACTAGACAATTAAATCTCGTATCATTTTAATATTTAGGATATCAGCTACAAAATGCTACCAGTAACTCAAAATTACCAAGTTCTGACTTAATACCCACTTTGCTGTGATGGGTCACATATTATGGGTCACATATAATCTGTACGTGTGATATACTTGAATAATGCCTGCACATCCGCCTTACAGCAAGAGGGTCCTCCGAGTCTCTGTTTTGGTGTAGAATTTGTCTATTTTTTTCCCTGAGCTTGCGCTGGTTTCCTCTGGGTACTCTAGTTTCCACCCAGAGTTCAAAGACATGCACATCAGGCTACCCTGCTGTTACAAGTTGCCCCTAGGTGTGAGTGGGGGTGCAAAAGGCTGTGTGTGTGTGTGTGTGAATGGTGGTGTGTGTTGTCGTTGATGGACTGGCGTGTTGTTACGGGTGTGCCCCCTCCTTCACCCAGAATCAGAAGAAATGGGCTTCAGCTTCCCCGTGAATTAATCCCACAAGGATTTTAGTGAATGACTGCCTGATAAGAGGGATTTCGGTTTCTGTTGTGATGTACAAATCAGGAATAGGCAGTTCGGACGTACTACCATAATTCTAGGGTCATGGCGTCACAAGCTGGGGGTCATGATGTCACAAGATGGGGTTGTGGGGGGGTCGTGACGTCACAAGCTGGGGGTCGTGACATCACAAGATGGGGTTGTGGGGGGTCATGATGTCACAAGCTGGGGGTCATGACATCACATGTGGTTGTGGGGGGTCATGACGTCACAAGCTGGGGGTCGTGACGTCACAGGCCAGGGGTCGTGGGCGTCATGACGTCACAAGCTGTCTGTGTGTGTTAGGGAGAGGGTCATACACATATGGGGATCTTTTTGGGTTTGTTTGAGTGTTGTACCTGGAACTCCAGGGTGGATTTAGTCCCGACAGTGATGTCCTCGTAGAAACACTGCTTGGCGTTGTCTGGCAGCTCGAATGTGAGCTCGGAGCCCCACACACGACCCCAGAGCAGCTGTGCACACAACATCTGCACCAGCACACCGAGCCCACTGAGCATCATGGCTAACTTCCGAGTGAGGAGATCTCAGAAGATATAAACACACACACTCATGCACCTGCAACGAGAATAAAACAACAAGCTGTCTAGTAATGAAAACGAACAGCAGGTTGGTACCTCTATCTGTGCTGTAGTAAAGCAGTGAGAGGTTTACAGTCCTCCCGAACTCAACTACCCACCCGGCTAAGCTAACGGCTAGCTGACGTCGGCTACAACCGACACATTGCACCCAAGATACAGAAGACAGACGAGTTTATAAATTAAACAATTATATCACATATTCACATAAATACCACATATTGTATTGTAATCTCACTGGTTTATTAAAAACGACTATAAAAAGTGTTAATTTCCTACATTTTAGCAACGAAGCTTAACTCACCTACCAACCAGCTACCCGGATAAAGGAAGTGCACCGGTGGCGATGACATAGCACGTACAATACGTAATGACGTGTCCTAACTTGTCCACGTCTGAATATAAACTGGGTTTTGTTTTTTCCACCACCCGTTTTGGGACAATTCAATAGCAACTTTCCTGGGCCAAAACGCGTGGGTATTACCACGTCAACGGAATTTCGTGTTCGCATGCAGATGCTTCTTCATTGCCATCTAGTGGTGTGGCGTGTTTATTTTTTATTTTTTTATTTACTTATTTCTTTTTTGTAATTTAATTTACATCCTTGTGTCACAAGAACACAGATAACCAAAATCACAAGATCACCAAAAGCAGTGCACATGATACTTAAACTTTATTACAAATTTAATTTACATCATTGAGACACACAATTGAGACCCCCCCCTAAAAAAACAAAAAAAAACAAAAACAAAACAAAAACAAACCCAGGTAGCTATATCACAAAAAGTACACATGATACACAAAAGGGAAGGCATTCCACAGCTACACCTGTAAAAAGTATATATGTGTGTGTGTGTGTAAATAATTTTTTGGGTGGGGGCACAAAGATATATAAAGATATATATGTGGTATCAAAAATGCAAAATAATAATAATAAATACATAATAATCTTTTTGGCAGTGGGGGAGTGAGCTGCACCTTCCCTTCCTCCACCTTCATGGCTGAAGTGCCCTTGAACAACCCAACCCCCAACTGCACATCCGGGCACGCAATGTGTGTGGCAGCCCACTGCTCGGAGTGTGTGTGCTCACTGTTTACGTGTGTGTGTGTGTGTGTGTGTGTGTGTGTGTGTGTGTGCTCACTTTGGATGGGTTAAATACAAAGGCAATAATTTCCCATGCAGGATTAATACAGTAAAGCAAAATTTAAATAATAAAAAGCAAGCAATCAATAAATAGATAAATTAATTAAATTAAATTAAATTACATTAAATGAAATAAAACAAATAAAATTAGGCAGTGATTTCTAAATTTTGACTTGTATTTCGTTTCCAGCCCCCCTGTAGTTCTAGAAGGAGTAAACGGTTTGAATTGAATGAACTGCAAATGAATGAACTGACTTGGTTTTGGGGATTACGATGGCAAATCTATGTCGAGCACTACAGTGCGGAGTTACATACATCCACAAATTCCAGTTAAAACGTTACTGTGCAAACAAAGCTTTATGTTAATTGTGTCCAGAAGTAATGTCGACTTGTCTGGCCTTGAAGGCATGATGGACTCTGGGATGGACCATCACACTGTGGCAACGCATGTTGTGGTCAGATGAACAGTGTCATTTTTTGGAAGAAATGGACACCGTGTGCTCCGGACCAAAGACAAAAAGTACCATCCAGAACATTACTAGCAACAAGTCCAAAGGCCGGGCTCTGTCATGGTATGGGAGTGTGTGTCAGTGTAAAACTACACTTCTGTGGTGGCATTAATGCAGAAATGTACACACAGGTTTTGGAGCAACATCACTTCCAAAGATGCCCATACTTAAAAGAGGGTGCGGGTGCTGGACTGGCCTCCCTGTGGTCCTGACCTGTCTGCAATAGATAATTAGTGATGAATTATTAAACAAACAAAAAAAATGAGGCAATAGCCTCTTACTGTTGCACACCCTAAAAGGAAACTAAACCCAAACTTAATAAAAGCTTGCATGCATAGTTTATGACTGTTTCTATTAAATCTGTCTCATTAACCTTTTTTCATGTAGAGAATAAAATAAACACAGGGGGGCGACACTGTAATGCAAAAAGTAGCAAAAAGTCACGCAATCATCTCGTGTTTCGCAATATGGAGCGAATTTGCGTATGACTACACAGTGTGGTATTCTTTCTTTTATATGTACCAGCACACGCTTGTTTGAATGTATGTAAACTGAATCATGTATGAATTGTAGAAGTGCCTATTTTTAAATTTTATTTGCTATGTGCTAGTTTTTTATCTGATTCATTAGTTTAATATCTGTACACTGTTATTATTGCCATTAACTTTCCTTATATGAATGGATTCTCGATTTTTTTTGTGCACTCATGACATTGACACAGCAACCATTTCAAACTGGCTAATACAAACTATCAAACAGATTTTATCAGATTGCAACTTTGATAATGTAAGTAAAAACCACCTGATAATGAAAATATGTTCAAGTGTAACAGGAGAGTTTGGACGGTTTGCCTATTTGCAGATAGAATGAGACAAAAGAACACCTGAAATACCTCATCACTGGGTGTCTTCAGTCCCTAAATGTCTGTTAAAGGTTCTGAGCTGGAATGGCAACATTACAAAGTGATAAAGGCTGTACTGTGTCGTAACTTTTTTAAATATGTTGAAAGAAAAAAAAAAAAAGTAATAATAATAACTCATCATCATAGATTCATTCATTTTCTGAACCCTTGATCCTAATTAGGGTCACAGGGATTCTGGGTGAGGGCAGAGTACACCCTGGACAGCTCGCCAGGCCATCACAGGGAAAAATAATGATGATAATAATAAAAATATAATAATAATAATAATGTAAACACCAATGAATGTGCTGCTGTATTGTTCTGAGTTCTATACAGGTTAAAATTCAATAATTCAATAACAAATGTTTTTGATTTTTAATTATATTTGAGCATATTGTCCCAACATTAAGGAATATGGCTTGAAAAACCAGTAATCACATTAAAAGCTACGGATACAGTAAAGTAGAACAATAATGAAGTGCATATATTGTATTTTGCAAATGCATAACAACATTAGTACATTGTATTACGTCAAGACATATAGGCCCAAAGCATTTCTACATTCACATGATAAAAAATACACCACGCTGAGTAATCAGTCCAGGTGAGCCGCATCACAGACATCTAGAAATTTTAGACAACAGACAGTGAACACAGCTGTCCCAACAAAAACAACATGAGTGTAGTGTGGCACTAAATACAACTATAACAACATATGAGTGAATTTTTATTTATTTTTTTTTATCAAGGGAAATTGCAATTATAAATAATAATATTAATACTAAGAAGAAGATAATATCAAGAAACAAAAGCAAAGGAAAAAGGAAAAAGAAAAAAGGCAGCAACGGATAATAAGACAGAAAGGTTCAGTTTTAAATAATATTATAAGAAAAATATAATGTGAATACCAACACACGGACATAATACTTTAACTGCAATATATCATCCTCTTTAAACATGAATCTTATTTACTAATTTGATGAACAGAACTGTTAGTTTACTGATCTAGTCACCAACACTTGATTTCTAATGAGAAAATGACACTTTTTTTGAGTATGCACGAGCAGTGAGGTCTGGTGTATACGTTGTCAGAGCAGGTATAGTGGTGCAGATGCTGCGGAGCGACGTATGTGCAGTTAGGAGTTTTAATGGCATTTATGTGGAGCCCCAAAATCTTCTGGTGGCGAGTATCTAGGCCTGTGTCAAAGTTAGCATGGGTTATCTTAAAATGGCATCTCAAATGATATCCCTTACACACCGATATGCACTTGCAGCACAGCAGACACACGGGGTTTGAGCAGACAGATAAAAAATAAAAACACATTTTTCTCTCCATTCACTTTTAAACCATCAAGTTCTCCGAATCACCCTTTCGCATTTTTTTTTTTAAAAGTACAACGAGACATTTTTTCCAAGTTACTATGCTAGCAATAAGAAGATTATTGGCGGGAAGAGCACATGGAGAGTGGAGACCTCAAAAGGTGATTGGTTCGTGATAACAGGTTGTTACCCAGTGAGGCGGGGCAAGCATGGGGAGAAAAAGCTGTGACACAGAATCATACAAAAAATATTCACTTGAGATTCTTTTGCTCTAAATTAGTTTTTTAAACTTTTTTTTTTTTTTTTTTTTTTTTTTTTAGTTTTTAAAAGAACAGAAGTAGCCAACTCAAAGTGCCTGTACAAAGTGTCTCGCGGGCTGGAATCGACCACACCAGTTGAAAAGCGGAGATATGGGATGTGGACCCATGTGAGCCTGGAGCCAAGACATACATCACACTGCTCCTATGTCTAATATCTTCTGATGCAATGATTCATAAACACAATGGAAACTTTTGTTATTAGACTTGCGGTACATCAGAATTTGGTTGGCTCAACTTAAGGTGCTCATAAGAAAGTCGCACATGCATTCTATACAGTTTCACTTTATTGCACTATGCCAGGCGTGTCCAATCTTATCCACAAAGGGCTGGTGTGGATGCAGGTTTTTTTTCCAACCAAGCAGAAGCCACGTTGGAGAGTTTATTGAAAGTGAAGCTCAGTAGGTTGAAACAGGTGGAAGGCGTGGCTCCTGCTTGGTTAAAATGAAAACCTGCACCCACAAAAGCCCTTTATGGATAAGATTGGACACCCCTGCGCTATGCAAATGATCAGTATGTTCTCTATGTTCGATTTGTGTGTGTGTGTGTGTGTGTGTGTGTGTGTGTGAGTGTGTGTGTGTTTGTTTAATTTACCAATAGGATCAGCGTTTTCTCAAGCAGCATGTCCGACTGATGACGGACACTTTGAAGGGGCTCTGAGCAATGTCCCTCCTCCATCTACCCGTTTCCCATTTTTCTATTATTAGACCCCCAATATTCCTCTTTATTTCATTCATTTATTTACGAAGCCGCTTAATCCTAGTTAGAGTCACGGGGAAGCTGGCGTCCATCTCAGCCGACTCTAGGCAAGGCCTATCTTTTTTTTTTTTTTTGTCATACTGCCTTAACAGTTTGTATAAAGCATTATAAAGTCATATCATAATCAGTTTTTTAATGCTTCTTAAAGGCATTGCTAGCATGTGTCACACTAGCAAAGAAAGTTTTATCATTTTTATGTTAGCGTAGGATGGAGTAGTTGTTAGCATGTCCGCCTCACAGAAAGGAGGACCTGGGTTCGAGTCCTGAGAACGTTTTTGTGTGGAGTTTGCATGCTCTCCCAGTGGTTTCCTCCGGGTATTCCTCCCACAGCCCAAAAACATGCACATTAAGCTAATTGGCTGTTCCAGATTGCCCCTAGGGGTGAGTGTGAATGGTTGTTTGTGTGTCGCCCTGTAATGGTCTGGTTACCTTGTTCAGGGTGTACCCTGCCTTCGCCCAGAGTCAGCTGAAACTGAGTGTTAATTAGTTAAACAGTATCTCCCTTTTTTATTTAAATAAATAGCTTTCAAAAAATCATAATAGACCACAATGTACCTACATTTTAAATGTTCTGGGGTTTTTTTAAAACTACGCCACGAGATAGAAACTGCACAAGGGGTGGGGTGTCCATGTGCCTGTCCTGACGTTAATGCAAACATAGTGAAGGATGAAGTCAGGACAGTGAGGTCTGCGACAAAGGACTTTGTCATTTGCCACACAACCCTCCATCGATTTATTAAAAAAAGAGAGAGAGAAATTTGGTCCAGGAGAGAAGGTAAAGGTGGAGTACTGGACTTCCCGTAGGGTTTTTTCTGAACAACTTGCAAAATGCCTAAAAGATGTCAGCTAATTTGTTTTATTGCAGCTGATTTAGATTTGTTTTATCTTGGTAATCAAGGGAAGGTTATAAAACACACAAGCACGCACACACGCACGCACCCACACATACACACACACACACACACACACACACACACACCTGTATATCCAATTGCACAGCATATATTCCAACATTCATTTAAAGGGATCCATTCACTTACCAGGTATGTTAAATGAAGATGAAATAGTGTTATCTCCTGGAAATAAATTGAAATAGACTATAATGTCCTTCTGAAATTTGTTTACTCCTGTGAGTGAGTGGCAGCGACCCCTGTACCAGGTGGCATAATATTAGTAAACATCATCTAAACAAACTGTTTTATTTCTCTTGAAATTGTATCCCTTCTTGTTTGCTTATAAACGTTCTATGAATCTGTGTTGCATTACCAAGTTATAGCACATGTGCAGGGTCGTTCCTCTGGTCGTGAGCTCTTATTATTGTTATTGTAAACAGACATGGAACCAAAACAAGATGTAAAACAGGTGAATAAGACATACTAAGCCCATGAGCTGGGGTGGTTTTGCTGGGAAGGTAATGGAGGGTAAAACACATACCTTTAAACACACACACACACACACACACACACACACACAGTTCAGTGAGCTTTCACAGTTGACAAAAGCTTTACTGTAGACTTATAATCTTATTAATATTTTTGGACTTCAAATAAATTAAGATCATTAACAAAATACAAAGATGACATTTGTTACCTGAAAATATATTTTTCCTTTCACTTGTCATTTCTTTATACAGTCAGTTCAACTAAGTGTTGACCCTGTCAGTGCACAAATAAAACAAAGAAATTGCAAAATTCTTATGATCTTAAAAAATGATTTGATTATATTTTAATGAATTTTGCGGGTGACACGGTGAGGTACTGGTCAGCACTCCTTCAGAACAAGAACCCGCCTCACTCGGACGTTTCTGCGTGGAGTTTGCATAATTAAGTAAATAAATAACAAACTAACTAACTAAATAAATAAATGGCAAATATTATTAAATTCAATTCAATTCAGTTCTGTTTTATTTGTATGACACTTTTTTACAACAAGGTTTGTAGTACATTTACATAATTAAACAAATTTGAAAACATTAAAATATTTCTCTATAACCCCTACACATCCCTAATAAGCAAGTCCGTGGTGACGGTGGCAAGGAAAAAACCCTCAGTCAACATGAGGAAAAAACCTTGAGAGGAACCAGACTCAAAAGGGAAACCCGTTCTCATTTGGGTGAAACCAGATAAAAATGCAAACCATGTAATGGAAATTTCAGCATAGTTTAACATGAAGTCTAGCTGGTTTTCTTAAGACTGTAATGGGTATTGTAGTCCTAAGTACTTTTAGTAGAATTATATATAAATTTATATCACCAACAATGAAAAGTCATCTTCAGAGTTTCTGAGTGTATATTTAGGTCCATATTGAACATTATCAGCAAGAGTGAGGGGCTTCCAAGAGAACTCCAACTAGTAGTAGCACAACAGGGCGGATCATGGGATTCAGAAAGCAGAAGGATCTGGTATCTCAGAAGTAGCATGTGTACCTCAACAAAGAGAGAGTGAGAGAGAGAGGGTGTTAGGTATGCTCATAACAGTGTAACAGTTAAAGAAGAGAGTTTATTAGTGCTGATTGAAAGCAGGGACTCTTCCATGACTGCCTAAGACAGCATAACTAAAAAGAGAGAACCAGAAGGAAGACAGACATGAGGGCACCCTGTAACATGACTCCACTGTCGACAGACCTGGGTGAGCATGTGAGAGTGAGGGAGTGACAGTTGTGGCTTCACCACTTTTATAGAAAGTTCATTCATCTTTGTACTTTGCAGCAAATAACCAAAACAGATATGACACAGATTTGCCCTGCAATCTTCTGGAGAGCTGTTCAGAGTATACCCCACCATCGCCCAGTATTGGCTGAGACAGGCACCAGCCTCCCCATGACCCTAGTAGGATTAAGCCGTTTGGCAAATGATATGACACAAAACAATGATCAGATGGTGGAAGCTAAAGGAGGAAGTCTCCTGTGCAAGTGCACATCTGCTATGTGAGATTCAGAGAGGAATTAAAACAGGCATTGGGTAGCAGTGAGGGCATGATGGATGACTGAAAAGCTACAGCAGTTGTGGTGAGGGAGAAAAGTAGGAAGGTACTTGGGGTGACATCTGGACAGAGGAGGACAAAGAGAGTGCGAGGAGAGCATCAAGGGGAAGCGATGAGCAATACCACATTGCACAGACACTTGGGGAGATGAAGAAATTAGACAGGAGTACAAAGAGATGTGGAAGATAACAAAAGGGGTGGGAAAAGATAAGGGAGAAGCATATGAATAAGGCTCATGAAAGTGTCCAATGTTTAAATCTGTGTCCAATGGCTGTAAATCCATTAATATTGGTAATATATTGATTATTATAGTCTCTTTTGAAAGAGACTTCGCCCACTGTTGGCTAATAGGATTAAGCAGTTTGGCAAGTGAGTGAGTGAGTGAGTGAATCAGAATTAAGAAGAACCAATTTAAAATGCTGACAATCTTCTTACTGTCAGGAGGTCATCTGGGGGACAACAAGCTTTTCTGTTCTTATTTCAAACACTGCTATACAAACAAACCTCAGCACAATAGTTCCTTTCCTTAACTGTATAGAGTACATGGAGGCACGATGGTGTGGTATTTAGCTCATTCACCTCACAGCAAGAAGGTCCTGGGTTCCAGTCATGGGCTTGTCTTGGGGTCTTCTGTGGAGTTTACATGTTCTCCCCGTGCTTGAAGAGTGTCCTCTGGGTTCTATGGTTTCCTCCAACAGTCCAAAGACATGCACTTTAAGCTAATTGGCCCTAGTTTTAAATTGCCCCTAGGTGTGAGTGTGAGGTGATGTGGGTGTGTTGTCCCTGCGATTGATTGGTGAGCTGTTCAGGATGTACCCCGCTTTCACTAACAGTCGGTGATAGGCTCCAGCCTTCCCGCAAACATAATAGGATAAAGCGGTTCAGCAAATGAAAGAGTGAGTGAAGAAATTAATGTATAACAGAAAAAAATACTTGACCATGCTTTAATGATAAGTATTTTTTTCAGTTATACAGAATGTTTCATTCTGTTAGTTTGGTGATCATAATCATAATATTCATTTCATTTCCTTTTCTGAACCGCTTTAATCCTTTATTAGGGTCACAGGGAAACTAGAGCCCAACCCCAGCCATCTCTGAACAGCTCGCCGGTCCATCGCAGAACCCATCACACTCACATTTACACCTAGGGACAATCAATAATATCTTATTAGCCTAATGTGCATGTGTTTGGACTGTGGGAAGAAACCAGAGCACCCAGAGGAAACCCATGCAAGCAAACCACTATACCGCCCTGCCAGCCAGGAATCTTAATAAGCAATAAGCACAGAGCAACAAACCAACCTGAAGTTTCTGGTCTGGCTGGGGCATCCTCGACATCCAGGACATCCTTGAGCGTCTCAAAACCGACCCAGACTTGCTGGTGAGAGTCATCACCAGCGATGACACATGGATCACCGAACAACCCTGAGACCAATCACCAAAGCCTTCAGTGGAAGAGTCTGTGATCGCCATGGCCATAGAAAGCAAGACAGTCAAAAACCAAAGTCAAACTCATCTTGGTTGTGTACTTCATTGTGAGAGAGATCGTCCACACTGAGTTCTTGCCACAGGGCCAGATGATCAACCAGCATGCCTACAAAGAGTTCCTGCAATGTTTGCTTCATTTAGAGGGCAAGAAGATGCGAGATTTTGGCAGGACAACTTGTGGCTGCTTCATCACAACAACGTCCCGGCTCACAATGCCCTGAGCATACGGCAGTTCCTGGCCGAGAAGAACATCGCCATGCTGGAGCAGCCTCCCTACTCACCCAGCCTAGCTCCATGTGATTGTTTCATTTTTCCCAGCCTCAAAGGGATCATCATGGAGAACCGTTTTCTGAATGTGTAAGCCATCAAGAAGGCCTTTACGATAGAGTTGTGGGGAATCCTGGGAGAATCCCATTTAATTATATATACATATAAGCTATTACCAGTGAAAGACCAGATTTAATCATATGGTCAGACTCTGCGAGGAGTGTAGAACTCGTCAAACTTACTGTCCCTTGGGAAGAAAATATGGAGGAAGCATTCAAACGCAAGAAAGCAAGATATGAGGACCTTCGAGCCACCTGTATCAAGAACAACTGGAAATATTCAGTGTGGCCAGTAGAGGTTGGCTGTCGTGGTTTTGTTGGCCAATCCATGGTAACGTTCTTGTCCTATCTCGGCCTTTTGTGGCAGTAAACTTAAGTTAGCAAAAAAACTCCTGCAGGCAGCAGCAGAACAGGGGTCAAGTTGGATATGGGCAAAAGCCATCAATAGGAATGTAACAGCTAACTGATGTTTAAGTAATTAACAATAACCAAGTACCAGCATAATCATAACTAGTGGACATCCCCCGGTGGCGTTAAGCTGCTGGTGGCGCCAGGGATAACAGTACTGCCTTAGCCACAGAAACTGTTTGATCATCCCTGGTAGGCGGCTATATATATATATATATATATATATATATATATAAACAGCTTCTGAATAGTTTATTGTAAATAATTTACATCAATATGAATAATACGCATAGTTTAAAAGGTTGACTATTACATGGGATAATTAATAAATAAATAAAATAAATACTTTAATTAAAATTTATTTTCCTGTAAGATCTCAGAAAAAAGAACTAGAATGTGTCAGATTGTGCTCTTTGTTTGGTGTAGCTTTAAATAATGAGTCCCATGTATTAAAGGCTTAATGCAATCTTAAAATGCTCCCACAATCCTCTGCACACCTGCCAGATAAATGAGGTCTGATAATGTGACACTGTGATTCGATACGTGACTGAATGTTCCCTTTAGCTTGGATCACAGTTCTAAGAAGTATTGATGTAACTAGTAAAATATTTGTACTATGTGCAAACCAGCAGCTGCTCTTTCCAGACTCTTATGCAACTTTGTATTTTATCTACTGCTGTAGTAAGTAGGGTGACACCAAACACAAGCTCCTGACTGTCATATTTTTTGTTGGTCATTCTCTATTTTACCCAGAATTAAGAGATTAGGATTCAAATTTTTTTTTTCAACCTTTACATATTTACAAACTACTGCTGGCATGGTGACATGGTGACATGGTGGTTAGCACGTCTGCCTCACAGCAAGAAAGTCCCAGGCTCGGGCATTTCTGTGTGGAGTTTGCATGTTCTCTCCATGCTTGTGTGGGTTTCCTCTGGGTACTCTGATTCCCCGCATATTCCAAAGACATGTACATTAGGCTAATTGGCTGTTCCAAATTGCCCCCAGGTGTAAGTGCGAATGACTGTATGTGTGTTTTATCCTGCAGTAGTCTCAGTTTCAAAATTAGATACAGAGCCAAAATATACAGAGAGCAGATCTGATATTTGGTTGAATCTTTCTAAGGAGTTTTGTCCTTGACTGGACAAACACTGGTGGCAGGTACCAACAACTTTCAAGCTGGATATTTCACTATTTATCTTTACAGACTTCAGTTAAATTTTGTTGTTCCTGGCACAGACCCAAGCACAGTCCAGATATTTTTGATAGTGTTGAGGTCAGGACTTTGGGAAGGCCATTTCGAATGCATAAGGTTAACATGCTTTATCGATTCTCCAGCCAGATTTGATGTGTATTTGGGGCCACTCTCCTGTTTGAGACCCAATCATGTCCAAGTTTCTGTTGGTTTGAGGTTATGCTGAAGAATTCTGAGTCGTCTACCATCTTTATTATTTTGTCCACTTTGTACAATGCACCAGTTCAACTGACAGTAAAACAGCCCAAGGGCATTATGCTACCCCACCATGCTTAACACTTAGCACAGTGTTCCAGTGCAGGATGCTCCAGCGGCTTCCAGTTCCAGTGGCCGGTCCTGGCCAAGGGTCTTGGCTACACCTCCCAATAACTTATACTTATGTACTGATGACCTTGGATTCTGTAGTTGGACTCATTAGTGCAAAGGTAGGATTTCCTTTTCAGATCTCCACAGAGCTCCTCAGACACTCCCATAATACTGTGTGCTGATCCAATGAGCACTGTCAAATGAACACATTTCATTCTGGCATAAAATAGCTTCCTGTAGTAGTCAAACATGAAAACAAACAGGAGGTTAAGACTACTTGACCTGGATGAGTTAAAGGTGGTGTAGTGGTTAGCCTGTCCGTCTCACAGCATCTGTTTGAAGTTTCCATGTTCTCCCCATGTTTGCATGGATTTCCTCTGGGTACTCCGATTTCCTGCCACCATCCAAAAACATGCACATTAGGGTGAGTGTGACTGTGAATGTGTGTATGCATGTCAGCTGAGATACACTCCAGCCTCCAATTCCCCCTAGTAGGATTAAGTGGTTTGGCAAATTGATAAGAGAATTTGATTAAAATATATTTTGGAACTTTCAGCAACTCTGGATTGATGTGGGTATACGGTAGTGTGCAGTGAAGATTCCACACCACCACTTTTGTCTAAAAGGGCTCCCAATAAAAAAAAGTAAAAAATTACTTCTCTATAATTTTTGGGTAAAAATGTATTGAACACTGCGTTGGCCTGGCGAGCTGTCTAGGGTGTACTCTGCCCTCGCCCAGAGTCGGCTGAGATGGGCGCCAGCCTCCCCGCGACCCTAATTAGGATTAAGCGG
>JAQMYF010000015.1:18251922-18254422 GCA_030014195.1 Neosilurus mollespiculum
TGGGCGAAGGCGGGGTACACCCTGAACAGCTTGTCAGAGCATCACACACACAATTATTCACAATCACATGCACACCTTGGGGCAATTTGGAACGGCCAGTTAGCCTAATGTGCATGTCTTTGGACTGTGGAAGGAAACCGGAGTACTTGGAGGAAGCCCACACAAGCATGAGGTTTGCCAACATGCAAACTCCACACAGAAACACCCTTGCCGGGCATGGGACTTGAACCTAGGACCTTCTTGCGGTGAGGTGAATGTTGTAACCACTACATCACCGTGCCGACCCGCAGTAAACCCATTAACTTAATAAATGTAAATTTTGCTGATCCAGAATAGTATCTGATTCTTGACCTCTGTTTATAATCTAGACCACATCTGTGATGTTTAGGGCGGCACGGTGGAGCAGTGGTTATCACGTCCGCCTCGCAGCAAGAAAGCCTGGCTTTGATTCCCGGGCATTTCTGTGTGGAGTTTGCATGTTCTCCCTGTGCTTGCGTGAGTTTCCTCTGGGTACTCTGGTTTCTTCCTACAGTCCAAAAACATGCACAGTAGGCTGATTGGCTGTTCCAAATCACCCCCAGGTGTGAGTGTGAATGGTTTTGTTTGTGTTGCCCTGTGATGGCCTGGCGAGCTGTTCAGGGTGTACCCCGCCCTCGCCCAGAGTCGGTTGAGACGGGCGCCAGCCTCCCGCATCCCTAATTAGGATTAAGCAGCTCAAAAAATGATCCTTCATTCATTATGAACTCACAGTCTTACCATTAATATAAGCACACTGGTTTTCCTGTAAGATGCGCTGAGACTTTTGGTCCATATCACCATGAGCTTTATCATCAGGCCATTCGAACAGAGTCTCTTTCAGCTGGCCCTGCAGAAGCTTCATGAAGCAGTGCGAGTCTGAATGGTCGTGGATACTACTGCAAGTGGTACAGAGCAGACACACTCACAGACAGGCAATAAAAACATTACTGTAAATGCTATTAAGCTCAGGTTCAGTTTAACTAAACTTTTATTTATTGCATCTGTAAATATTAATAATCTTTACTGTTAATATATAACCGGAAAAGTAAAATACGGCAAGGACAAACATTTTGATGGAAGCCTGTAATTTTACTGCCACACTGAACTAATTGAAGCACATAAAGTTCCAGAATTGAGTAAATTATCTTGAAATAATTATTTTATAATTGTTTATTGTAAAATTCATTTATTTATTCGGACAAGCGCTTAATCCTTCTAGGGTCACAGGATCTCAGCCAACACTGGTTGAAGGTGGGGTACACTCTGAACAGCTTGCCAGACCGTTACAGGGCTGACACACACACACACACAAAATTCACACCCACACCTAGGGGCAATTTGGAGCCACCAGATATGTTGATGTGCATGTCTTCGGTCTGTGGGAGGAAACTGGAGAACCCGGAGGAAACACAAGCATGGAGTTTGCAACTTTCGCGACATGCAAACTCCACACAGAAACACCGGGACCCAGGACCGACTTACTGTGCAGCGAATGTTCTAACCACTACATCACCATGTGGCCCCACAGAAAGAACATTAACTTAATAAATGTAAATTTTGCTGATCCAGAATGGAATCTGATTCCTGACTTCTGTTTATCGATTTGTTCTTTTCATTTAAGATGCCACGATACGTAAATTCCAAGTCTTCTGAATTCCACTATCAGTTTGTGGGTCAGCAACAGGCCATACAGTTCCATCAGTAGAGGTTCACACAAACACCCAGACTACCTCTCCAGACCTTTTAACTCTTACTGCTTATACTCAGGTGGTGGCATAGTGGCATAGTGGTTCGCACATCTGCCTCACAGCAAGAAGGTCCTGGGTTCGAGTCCTGGGCTCAGATGTTTTTGTTGCATGTTCTCCCCATGCTTACATGGGTTTTCTCCAGGTACTCAGGTTTCCTCCCACAGTCCTAAGACATACACATTAGGCTAATCGGCTGTTCCAAATTGCCTGTAGGTGCGAGTGTGAATGGGTGTGTGTTTGTGTTGGCCCTGGACACTGCCTTCTCCCACTGATGGCTGAGATAGGCCTCACCCTCCTCGCAACCTTAATAGGATTAAGCAGTTAGGCAAATGAGCGGGTGACTGAGTGCTGAGTATTTGATCCACTTTTCACCTTATCATTTATAAACAAAGCTAAAGATTGCAGTAAATCAAACAAAGTCAAAGTACAAAGTTTAGCAACTCTTTATAGTATTTTGGGAGCTTGAGTTCATAAGGCTTCGTTCAAGAGAATAATTGTAGAGAGGAAACTGATACGTGGTAATATTGCATTATTATATTATCATTAACTCTTTACCTGCCATGCCCTTCACCCCAACAGAGAACGATGAGGTTAAATTTGCCATTTCCTTCATCGAGGAGATTCCTGGTATACCTAAATAGACACATCATAGCATCAGTTAATTAGCATAAATGTATTACTATTTATTATATTGTTATTTAGCATATGACTGCGAAAGACAGTTTGTACTTGTA
>JAQMYF010000015.1:18256922-18263600 GCA_030014195.1 Neosilurus mollespiculum
GGGAATTAGGGTCACTGGGAGGCTGATGACCATCTCAGCCAACTCTGGGCGAGGGCAGAGTACACCCTGGACAGCTCGCCAGACCATCACAGGGCCAACACACACACACACACACACACACACACACACACACACACACACACACACATATATATATATATGTGTGTGTGTATAAACACATCATTTCTATATATTCTATATATTCTATATATTCTTAAACTTTCTGAAACACAAATATTTCTTCACACTGCTTCTGTCCCTCACCACCCGGTAACCACTGAACTTGATCAATGTCTTCAAACAAGAAGAAGTTTGTTAAAACAGTAATACCCCATGGCTCTCATATGAGGATCTTACAAGTACACAAACACACAATATTGTTGGGGAAAAAATATGATGTCTTCATATGAGGACAGTCAGGTCTCAAGGAGATATACATTTCTATAATCAATATACAGAAATTGTTAGGAACCATCTTCTTTAGACCTCACCAGGTCCTTGTGCTTGTTGATGTGTAAAAGACCAAACAGATTCTATCAGTTCCCAATTTAGTAATTTAATACAATAAAACAAAAATAGTACAAAACACATGTGATCTTGCATCATGGTCATGGGTTTCACTCCATCTCAGTCCAAACCACCTTCTCCTAGGAACCAGCAGAGTGAGACCCCTCCTCTCTTCTGACTCTGTTGTATCTTCTTTGGTTGTGTGTGTGTGTGTGTGTGTGTGTGTACACACACAAATCTTTATCCTAACTCTTATTCATGTGAAAGAATTTGGGAGTTTTCTGTACCCAGTTATCTTATCTGAAACTAAGAAAGTGGTTCTCATGTCATTTCATGGAATGCGTTCATGTTTTTCACAAATGCAGCACGGAGACAGGAACAGTACAGAAAATTGTGTAACTTCTTATTAAATTCTAACAAGATAAACCAAAGAGACGGCATTATTTTCTGAGAATTTTTTTCAAGAGTATAGTATATAAATAGACAATAAGATTATTTACCAAACATTAAAGGGTTTTGAAAGTGTCATGTGCATGATGCAAGTCTTTAAAAGAATATTTGCTTGAATTTTTTTATTTTTTAATTTTTTGAGTTGTTGAGCTGCAGAAGTGTTGAGCTCTGAGATGTGGTGGTGAAGCACTTTGTTTCTTCAGCAAGGATTCGGTTGAAAACAGCGCTCTTGCGCCATCATGTGAAAAACAATGCAATTAAAGCTGAACCTCTCCCTGCACCCCTTGCTGTCTGAGGCAGAAGTAGAAATAAATACCCCCTTTCAAACCATCTCCAGCAGGCAGGATCTTCAGCACCATTACTCACTTTTACTCATTTGCTGGATTCTACCCACTAGGAGGCTGGAGCCTATCTCCACCACACTGGGCAATGGAGGCGTACACCCTGAACAGCTCGCCAAACCATCGCAGAGCCAACAAGTACACAACCATTCACATGCACATCCATACCTTTGTAACAATTTGGAACAGCCAGTTAGTTTAATGTGTATGTCTTTGGACTGTAGGAGGAAACCAGAGTACCCGGAGGAAACCCACGCAAGCACGGGGAGAACTCGAAAACTTCCAACAGAAATGCCATCACCAAGCCCAGGACTCAAACCTAGGACCTTCTTACTGTGAGACAGAATTGCTATCCACTATGCCGCTGTGCCACCCTGAGCACCATTAATAATCTAATAATATACGTATAATATTATATAATCTCATTCTCCACCCAAACCATGTTGCCCCGCCTTCTGAAATCATGCACAGCGTTCCAATTTATGACATACCATTGGAAATGAAAAAGATCAACCTTTGTGCTGATTGGATCGGTCAAATCACTGTAGGGAGACTGATTGGACCTGACATCAAGCTTTAATATAATCAAGGGCTTCTTTATTTCAAGTTAAGTCGAGGGACAGTCAACCAAAGATACTTCTATAGTGGAGAACATAATGGTGCAACGAGCAAAACAAGCAGTCACTTGTTATGTCGATGGGAAGCACTAGAGATGGTTATTATGAGATCACAGAAGAAAACCCCAAAGATAATTACTCACTCACTCACTGCCGAGCATTTGCTAACGAAGTGTAAACAATATGAAAAGGAGAGACCAAAACTATAAAGACAATTAGAGAATATCGGAGGGGAGTTTAGATTAAGAGGAATGCTGAGTAGGCCAGAAGGTGATAAAGTCATCAGGTATCCAATGGTTTTGAAAGTGACAGGACTCGGAAAAAAGAATACAAGTGTTTTTTTTTGTAAACCACAAATTAGTTTGTAAGCCAAAGCAGAGAACTCCAGACGAGATGAGTGGTGATAATGCACTAGTTCAGTTCGCAGTTGCTGTTTAAAAACAATAAACATGCAAACAAACACGCTGCTGAACGACTTAATCCTACTAGGGTTGCTTCTAGTGCCTATCACAGCCATCTCGGACAAGCTTGGAGCCCTGGGAGGTAGATTTTAAAGGAATGTTTACAAAAGTGACCAAAATGTGACCAAAAATCTCAGGGTCCATCCCAACCTGAGGAATACTGAACCTAAGCTCAGGGTTTCAAGCTGACACTGTTGGGCCCTTGAACAAGGCCCTTAACTCTGAATTACTCAGTTGTATAAAAATGATAAATATAGGTCACTCTGGAGGCCGTGGAGACATACGAGATTGTGAAGTTTTCCCCGCCGTGTTATGGAGAATTTCAGGGCCAGGAGGAAAGCGTTATAAATTATGCTGGTGAGAAGATCTATGTAGACTGTCCAGGTGGTCAAACATTCAAACAGTATTCCGCACTCCTTCTCATTCTCGCGGCCAAACTTGATGATGTATGGTCCGAAATAATCAACGCCAGTGGAATAGAAAGTAGGCTTAAAGATGTGCTGTATTAGTGAAGGGAGATCAGCCATCTTTGGGGGATGTGGACTCCCTCTCCACTTCTTGAACACAATTCTTGAATGACAGGCTGCTAAATTTCTCTTTGTGTTGTTGTGGGGAGAAAACTGCGGCTCAGCCCATTTATCCGGTCGTAGCTTTAGGAATTTTGAGCACAGTAATTAGCCCTGTTGCCCCACAATGAGAAGGATTGGGGCCTTTCTGTGGGGAGTTACATGTTCTCTCCGTTCCTTTGGGCACACCAGTTTCCTGCCAGAGTCTAAAGTCATGCACATTAGGTCAAACATGGTTACTCCAAATTGCCCCTAGGCATGAATGTGAATATGACACTGCCTGGAGAAACATACTGTATATTTTAAGACATTTATTAAAATTCAGTCAGTTGTCAAAAATGTAATTTACTTATTTAGTTAAGTAAATAATGCTAAGCGGGGTACTCTCAGAAATAGGCATACAAAATCAGCCCATTGTTTTTTCCAGGGTTCAACATTTTAGAGTTTACCAACAAAAAAAAAGATTTCACATAAATGAAGCACAACAGAATCACTACCAATGGGGTGGTGTAGTGGTTAACACGTCCGCCCCACAGCAAAAAGTTCCTGGGTTTGAGTTCTGGGCTCAGCGAGGATTTTTCTGTGTGGAGTTTGTTCTCCCTGTGCTTTTGTGGGTTTCCTCCAGGTACTCCGGTTTCCTCCCACAGTCCAAAGCACATTAGGTTAGGGTGAGTGTGTATGATTGTGTGTTTTTGCCTTGTGATGGACTGGCAATCTATTCAGAGTGAACCTCTCCTTTGTCTATAGACGGCTGAGACAGGCTCCATCCTCCCCGTGACCTTAATAGGAATAAGCAGCAGAATTAATACTCATTTCCAAGTATAAAATATGAGTAGATTTTTATCACACCAAAATTGTAATTTACACACACACATATTCTTAATGTTTTATCAAGCTTCATATTCGTAACTTAGTATATGTCTTTATTAATAAAAACGAATGAATTAACGAATAAAAATGTATAAATTCTTAAATATCTTAAGTTTAGATGGGTATAAACTTTAGGCTTCAACTGCACTGTATAAATAACTTTTAACACATTTCCGTTGTTGGTTTTGTAAATGATGCATTGAGTGTATATAAAAACCCGGACGACACATTGGCATAGTGGCATAGTGGTTAGGATGTTCCCCTCACAATAAGAGGGTCCTGGGTTCGAGTCCCGGGCTCAGCGAGGGCGTTTCTGTGTGGAGTTTGCATGTTCTCCCTGTGCTTGTGTGGGTTTCCTCCAGGTTCTCCAGTTTTCTCCCTCAGTCCAAAGACATGCACATTAGGCTAATTGGCTGTTCCAAATTTCCCCCAGGTATGAGAGTGAATTTGAATGGTTGTGTGTGTTGCCATATGATGGACTGGTGAGCTGTTCAGGGTGTACCCCTCCTTCCACCAGAGTTGGCTCCAGCCTTCTTAATAGGATTAAGAGGTTCGGCAAATGAGTAAGTGAGTGAGTAGAATATAAAAACCTACTGTGATCATTTTTCATATCATATCATTGATTGGTCTTGTTGACTCATCATTTTTGCTGTGTTAGCATATAGACATTAAAAATATCAGAATTTCATGTTTATTGCCTGAAAATATAAAAGAATCATTAACAAATTCCCCAGGTGTGTGTAGGGTGCCATGTGATGGATGGCATCACAACCGTGTTCACATCTGTGACTCTGCTAGGACAAAATTCATCCATTCATTCATTTTCTTATTCCTAATTAGGGTCGCGGGGAGGCTGGCGCCCATCTCAGCCGACTCTGGGCAAGGGCAGAGTACACCCTGGACAGCTCGCCAGGCCATCACAGGGTAGGACAAAATGTTTACTGAAAATGATTAATAAATACATTGATTCATTTACTGAACTGCTTAATCCTAATTAGGGTCATCGGGAGGCTGGCGCCCATCTCAGCCGAATCCGGGCGAGGGCAGGGTACACCCTCGCCAGGCCATCTCAGGGCAGAAGCACGCTGATGTCTATGCAGCCTACTCTTGATGCAAATCAGCAATGGTTCCTTTACATGCCTCTCACCACAGACAGTGAGAGACATGGCCGGCCTTTGATAACCCAGTTAGCTGCACTCGGGGGGAAAGCAGTGACAACCCATTGATAGTGGGGCTTAAACCCCCGATCTTGGGATCAGTAATCCAGCACCCTACCACCGGGCCACCACATCCTGGACGGACGACCGACCGACCGACCGACCGACAGACAGACAGACAGACAGACAGACAGATTGCTAAACCCAGTAGGTATATGGGTCAGGGGGGAAAACAATTATTTTTAAACCACCACTGTGCATACACAATATTTTGTCCGGATATTAAACGTTAAATAACAGCGTTAAAAGTCGCGACTTTTATTTTGAAACAATGCGGAAGGATATTCGGAAACGCGCAGCGGTCGCTCACTTCATGCGATTGTTTAATGTACTCCTCCGCCGGACTGCTGTACAGCTGAGTGACTCTGTGCTGAAGAGTTTCACTCAGGTAACTGAATACCGGACCGGGGACCGTTCGTCGACTCTGACACTTGAATTCTCTGCTTGATAAACAGTAACATGATAAAAGCCATACTAATATTCAACAACCATGGAAAACCCCGGCTTTCGAAATTTTACGAACATTACGTAAGTATGAGTTTCACTAACGCTAGCTAGCAAAACTCGTGGCTAAGTTGTGCGGACTGGAGTGAGCTGAGAGGGACCAGCCCTCATTTCTCACAGGACTGACTTTAAGTTTAAATATTTTCCGTGTTGGGCTGGACAGTCGTTTGTTTAGAAACTAAAGATTGCTTGTGTGTCAGCTGTTCTCGTCATTTCTGCAGCTGTCTGGCTAGTCACATCAGTAGCTGTGTGCTAGTAACGTTGTTTTGCTACATTAAAGCCAAACTGTTTGCCTGGTGTTTGTTTTGCTAATTTGTTTGGTCTCTATAATTGGTACTGTTTGCATTGTGTTTGCTGGTGACGTGTTATTTAAATGTCAGGGGTTGTACCAGCCGTTAAACTGACCTGAAGTGAGATTTGTTCAGACAATAAGTCATCATCATCATTAGAAGTGTGTGTACTGAGACAAACTGAGTCTATCGTGTTACATGTGTGTGTGATGTGATCCTGAATTTCTGAGCCTGTGTGATGCTGCCAACGTGTAGAGTTACACAGGACAGACAGAGAGGGGGAGGGGGGTTTACCACGTGACTCGACCTTGCGTTTGACTCGTGATTCAGTGAGTCTTCTCACACTCGAATCATCATCACTGTCTTGTTTACAAAAAACAACCAATCCCTATATTTATTAACCGGTGTACTTCTCTTTAGTTAATCATACTCTACTCACTTTCATTCGTTTACCCGTCCGCTTAGTCGTACCAGGCTTGCCGGGTGGCTAGAGCCTATCTCAGCCAACACTGGGCGCACAGCTTTCCAGACCATTGCAGGGCCAACACACACAACCGATTCGCCGAACGTGCATGTTTTCGGACTGTGGGATGAAACCAGAGTGCCCAGATGAAACCCACACAAGCACGGGCAGAACACAGACCCAGAGCTCCACACAGAAACGCCCTCTCCGGGCCTGGGACTCGAACCCGGGACCTTTGTTCAGTGAGGTGGATGAGCTAACCGCTACACCGCCGCACCACCCACATAATAAGACCTACCCTTACTTCTGCAGAAGGGTCCAAAATAAGCCCTACCCCGAAAATAAGACCTAGCTAAATCCAAATTTTGTCCGCACCCTCCCCTCATTTTCTA
>JAQMYF010000015.1:18264372-18282102 GCA_030014195.1 Neosilurus mollespiculum
TTCAGCGAAGACGGCGCTGGCTGTAGGCTAAAAGCTAGTTCTGGAGCCGCCACTCACTGGAACAATTCACGACGGAGCCTGTGTGTGGACAAACGGTACGCGCTGTGAGTAAGGTTGGAAATGTTTGAAAAAACGTGTTTTTAAAGATCGATTCTTGAAAATTTGGATCGATTCAGAATGCTAATAAATAAGAATCGCGATTGAGACGTGGATGGATTTTTTTCCGGCACCCCTACAGAACATGGATGGATGATTGCAGTATAATTTTTCCACCTTTGACATGTGTGTGTGTGTGTGTGTGTGTGTGTGTTCTTTTGCATTAGTTTGGACTCACTTCTCTTGAGAAAATGAAAAGAAGAGCTTTAACAATAGCAACAGAAATAAAAATATGAAACTTCCGTACACTGTGACTGATGCTCATGTTTGGGGAAAAGGGCCAGCAGGTTTCTACTCGGATATTATTTCATCCAGCAGCTGGCTGAATAAAAGCACAATAGGCTGCATATGCTTGTATTGTTTCAGCCAAAGCCAAGGTCAGATTGGATTACATCTGATCATCCCTGGTTGGCTTGTGGTAACAGTTGGCCTGTTTAGAAACGAGAACAATGAATTAAACTTTAATGGTTCTCACTTGGGATTCTTTTGTACATGATATGTATATTTAATGTATGCATGTTGAATATGTGTGTTATAGAATTCTCACATAATGTAACACACTGGTAGCTTCTGTACGTTTTCCTTGTGAATGATTGTGATTATTTTAAATTATTGATTTAAAGTCATGTGTGATGTAAAAACCTAAATCCTGAAAACAGCCAAAATCCAGAAAAAGTAAGTGCTGAATTATATTATAGTGCCAAGAGTGCAGTTTGAGCACTCGGAGTAAAAAGAAAACCAGCCTATAATAAGAGCTGATAAATAGTCATGGAATTAAATTATTTTTTTTTAATTTTAAGCTGTGAGCAGCTACCTCACCTCATTCATTTATTTCTGAAGTTGACCCTGTCCAACTCAGGTAGGCAGACAAACTTTCATTGAGCAAAACAAAACCAAAAATTAACAGCAACCCGGAACATGATCCCGTTAAAAGACGTCTTAAGCTTTTTATTTTCCACGATTACAAGCAAAAAGTGATAACAGTGCTAGTACTAGAGTGCACCCGGGTCGTACTGTACTCACATTGCCCCCCTTAATGAACCAGGACACTTTAAACTTCCCGCTCTCCGAATGCTTCCGAAAACGCTCTCTTCGGCATTTTCCCCCAAAACTGACTGCTGACGTCACTTACAGAAAACACTTCAGTGCAGAAGTGATTCATTCGAAATGGTGACATCTTGCGTTGTTGGCGGGTTTAGCAATAACTACTCGGAGAACAGTTTCAACCCCCACCGAGTCGTCTCTCCATCAGTGGCCGCCTGACCCTGTAATATCCGCGAAGTGGAAATGCAGTACCCAGTATTCACCCCGTGAAGACCGACCCACGCACAGCCCGAGGTGCCTGTAGTGAGAGAGCGACTGTGACTAAGCTGAATTTTAGAAGGGTACGTTTACTTTTAATCATGTATAGCTCAGATTAATCCGGAAGTCCCTAAAACGAACGATGAAGGAAAGCGAATGAAGAATGACAACAGCAAGAATAATGTGAATAACGAATGGTTGCCAGTACCGCATACATCACCTCCTCCTTCACCATGCCACAAAGCGAATGACAGACCTAACACACAGAATCACACTTTCAGCTGTAATACAGCTCATATCACGCTGTATTATAGGCAGAAGTGGTATATACCAGTCAATGTTGTTGACACGATTTTCACGGCCATCATTTGCACCCATGAGCTCGACCGGGAGTTCCGTGATGTTAGCAACTGCAGTCTGTGGAGGAGCTACCGGTTCGAACCGATAAGGCTCTATAACCGGAGCCGGTAAATTGTTTAATCCCCCATCGAGACTTTCATCACTGTCCAATGTAAGTAAGTTGGGGGCTGAAAAATTGGTTAAGTCCTCACTCCCATCGCTAAAAGACCCGTACGAAGGGAATGGAGAAGCTTCTCTATCGCTGGCCGTCATTGTACTGTAGCGAAGATAGTCTGTTGTTTTCTGGAATCTACGTCACATCGTCACGTGACCAACTGCGCCTCCGATGTGAGTGTACTCGGGAAGTGTTCGGAAAACACTGAAGTTTCTCAGCTGGATTTAAAAACCACAGTGTGTATCGGTCAAAAAAAGCCATGGATGTATTTATATACGCCAACCAAACAATTTCCATGATTTTGCATCGTTAATTAAGACACGTCCTTTAAACCGAGAAGTAAACTAACATGGTAGGTGATACAAATGAATATAGAAATCAGCTAGTACTCAGTGTTAACCTTTCCTGCTTTTGCTTCAGACTGTATTTGGGAACCGCAGGGAAGATTTATCGATGTATTTCCTTCAGAGTTGAACTGTTAAAAGAGCCGTGCTAGTCTTAGAACACCAGCCATCGATAACGATATCTGTCAGGAGCTCCGCTTTTATTTTTTTCAGTGTGTAAATTTTTATATTTAATCCTCTGATCTAATGTTTGTCCATAGTGATCTCTCAGCTGTAACATCATAACAGTGGATTAAAACGATGCTGTTTTGATTTTGTTTGTATTGTACATGCACCACTTTGTTATGCTGCGACAAATTGCATTATCACGATTGCTTTATAGATTATAATTTTTAAATTCACAGCATATAAAGTGGAATAGTGTGAGTGTTTAGTGGATTTTTATGGAGTTTATGCTCTACTTGAGTGGGGACAAAAAGACTGAACTATGAAACAAGGGCAGCGTTGCGTGCAAGAAGGAATTTGACATGTCCCTACCACTCCAGTGTGGATGGTGTGGACCGAAAGGATTATTTACATGGACCTGAATGGGGCCTTCACACAGTCAGTACGTTTACATGACGGTAGAGAAAGTCAAATTATTGTGTATATAGTATAATATATTGGACTCGGCGATCCGCACAGGCTGCGCATTCCTGGCTGTAGGCTTTGAGCTTTAATTTAAGAAGATGTAAACAGAGCGAGGGATTATGTCCAGAGCCGTTCATTTTTGGACTGAGGAAGAGACAGTGTTCCTGCTGTGTAAGCTAAAAGAGTTAAATATTTTGAAATGCATGTGCGGTAGGAAAACACCGAATGATAATCTTTAAAAATGTATTCGTTTATCAATCAATCAATCCATTCTCTTCAAGTGGTGGAACATTTAAACGATGCTGATCCAGAAGGACAATTCAGCAAATCGGTGTCCAGTAAAAGCACCTGAAACGGTTCAACTTTACCTTCAGGAAAATGAAAAAGAGTTTCATAGTCAAGTTTCTTAAAGTAACACTTCACTGTATTACCACTGCTGTCTCCCTACCTCTCTGAGCTCTCTACCATTCTAAAGAAGCACTTTTAATTAGAAGCTATTTTATTAAAAATTGGTTTGTTTCAATGAATGTGAATAAAACCACCCTAGAAATATCTCATGACTTTATTGTGTTTATTCTTAACAATTTACAGGATAAAGAGGTGGGGACTGTAATATTTGGATTTTGATTCACATTCTCTGAATATTCGTATTACTTAAAGACATACAGCCAGTCCATGTACAGGAAGCCCGGGTTAGTACAGGGATAGAGGACTGTGGAGCTTAACGGATGATCATCTCTGTGCATCTCGTGAAATAAAAAATGACACGCATAAAAAAAAAATTAGGAAAAAAACTGAAGCGCATCAAGATAAGGATCAAAACAAGATAGTGGAGCGGGTTAAAGTGATACGGCCAGATTTATAGTCGTACAAATAAAATTTAATGTTATTTTACTGTGTGTCTGAAAGAGTGATGCACAAAGAGACACGGACAGAAAACAGAATGTAAATAGGTGACCCGCTCCAGCATAATACGGATTGAGTGAGAACCAAAGTACGTTGAAATTGGTTTACCTTGATGAAAATGTGATATCGCTAAAAATACATCCTTCAAAGCCTAATCTTCCACATGACCAAGTTCAAATATCCATAAACACAATCTACCCATGTAAAAATACTTGTTTAAGAAAGGGTTCCATGTCCAATTTGTTGAACTATCTACTTATTTTACCAACTTTCAGTCCGCTTTTGTGGTTGCTCAGGGTATTTCCTTATTATCCAAATTCACTACCAGAATCCTCTCCATACTTACAGAATCCCAGACGGATTCCCCCGATCATACAACGCTAAACCAATGAGAAGAATCAAAACACACATGACTTGGTGTAAACAGAACTCATCTGTTGCTAGGAAGATGCTAGTACAATGGTGCTGATTGGTCGAGAGCCGGATTCATTTAGTGTTTGGATGTTCGGGAGTTTCAGATGCGGACGTTCAGAAACTGTAATTTCTATTTTCTTGAAAGTAGCATTTCCTGATTAGCGACATACAAAGTGATGTAACTCAGAACATTTTCATGCTGTAATCATGTTTTATACCTCATTCTGAAGCAGATTCACTTCTCTTTCCAAATATATCAGTATGTCAGTATCTCACATTTCCTACTTAATCCCTATTATGTTGGAGCGGGTCACATATTTTGTCCTGTGCCACGTAGAGCAAATTTAAACACTCAAAGACGTCTGCTGATATATTTTAAAAAAACTGCCCTACGCCTCGTTTTATTTGATCTATTTTATAGCTCCTGTGAAAACCTTTCCAACTACACACGATGATGTGAAACAAGTCCTAGTTTTCGTCAAGCGCAGGTTCTTTCCTGCACGAGACACTTTGGTGCAGCTTCTCAATCACCCGGTCATGGTAATCTTAAAAAGCTTGAGTCGAGGCAGCTGGACTTCTTTTTGTGGTTTTTGAAGACGTTTCGCTTTTAATCCAAAAAGCTTCAGTTAGAAAATCTGGTGGAAAGTTCCAGATTTATATATGCTGAGGAAAAAACTCTCAAGTCACATGCAAATCACTGTCCCACACATCCATTCCATCGCTCATTGGGGTCCTTTGTCCACTAGGGTTGTTTACCTGGTCTGCATATGGGGTCATGTGGTCTCCTGAATCAAGGAGTGAAGCCTCTTGGGAAGGAGATCTAGGGCTGTCTTGAAAGGTGGAACCTCAAACCGCCTCCTCGGTTCAATGTTTGTTTTTCCTTCTTCACGTAGACAGCTTCTTTTACTCCACTTTCAGACCATCTCTCTTCCCTGTCCAGAATCTGTACATTGCTGTCCTCAAATGAGTGTCCCCTTGTCCTTGAGATGTAGGTGGACCTCTGA
The DNA here is from genome assembly GCA_030014195.1 of Neosilurus mollespiculum. Taxonomy (NCBI): domain Eukaryota; kingdom Metazoa; phylum Chordata; class Actinopteri; order Siluriformes; family Plotosidae; genus Neosilurus; species Neosilurus mollespiculum. The sequence continues at coordinate 18,269,643 of JAQMYF010000015.1, forward strand.
GTCTTGAACCAAAGAGGTGACTCTCCTGTGTGGTGCCATCCGTTTGTGCAGTTTATTTTCTCCTGTGTACAGGTCTGAACACTCCCCGCCGCACTGGACTGCGTACACAACGCCGCTCAGCTTCTCTTTGGAAGTTTGGTCCTTGGGGTGAACCCCAAGTCTGACGGTGGTGTTGGGTTTGAAATGTACTAAATTAAAAATATCTATTGAAGTTTCTCAGACACTCCTGCCAACATTTTTGCCCTGCTCTTCTTCTCCTCTCTGTTGGATGTCGTGTTGTTACTTCTGGATTTTGTTGCTGATTTGAAAAAAGCCCAGTTTGGATATCTGCAGGTCTGCAGAGCTTCCTTGACGTGTTTTTGTTCTTTTCGGTTTTCCTTCATCTTGGTGGGGTGATGCAGAGTTCCGATGACAGACTGTTTGTGTTCCTGTGGGTGGTGTGAATCAAAAAGCAGGTACTGATCAGCGTGTGTTGGTTTCCTGTAGACTTCAGTGCTGAGACTTCCATCCACCTCCATGTGTACAGCACAGTCCAGAAAAAGGTAACTTGTACTTACAAGGCAGCTCTGGATCTCCTTCCCAAGAGGCTTCACTCCACTTCACACCTTGATTCAGGTGACCAAACGACCCCATATGCACACCAGGTAAACAACCCTAGTGAACAAAGAACCCTAATGGGCGACGGAACGGATGTGTGGAACAGTGATTTGCATGTGACTCCTCAGCCTGTATAAGGCTCGAACTTTCCACCAGATTTTCTAACTGAAGCTTTTTGGATTAAAAACGAAATGTCTTCAAAAACCACAAAAAGAATTCCAGTTGCCTCGACTCAAGCTTTTTAAGATTTAACTGAAAACACTAAATATTCTTCATGTTTAAATGTTCAGAAAACCGAGGAAGTTGTTGTTATTTATTCTTTTTTTCATCCTAGGAGGAATGGATCTTTTATTCATAATTTGACAGAAGCAATCCGAAAATCATACTTTTAATTTTTGACTCCTGTGAGACACATTTGTCCGTATTACTGTAAAAATGCCCTTATATTAAAATGCATGTACACTGGTTAGTGTATAGAGAGAGAGAGAGAGGCATGAGGGGCATAACTGATTATTTCTGTGCATTAATGTCATTAATAAAATATGTATCAAATAAAAAAATTACAAAAAACCGTGTATCAGAAAATAGGAAAGTCATCAAAACAAGAAAATGTAGCGCATCAAAAAAGTAAAGGATCCAAAATGTACAGAGCTGCAATTCACAGCTCAACACATGACTAATTTACCACCAATCAGTTGTTTTGGTCTTTTAATAAAAACGCGCAATATTAACAAGCTGAGAATGTCATAGTTCAGCCAGTAAATCGTACATTGTGTATTGTGACGAGTAGACCAGTTAAATGGTCTTGTCAAGCTATAACCACAACTCGACTTAACTGTGTGTTAGTGTGTGAGGCAGCCTTGACCTAATTGTTAGAGAAGCGGGTTTGGGACTGAAAGGTCGTTGGTTTGATTCCCGGACCGGCAGGAAAAACGCGTAGCTGCAAGGGTCCCTCCCCTTCCTTCACCTTCTCGGCTGAAGTGCCCTTGAGCAGGGCACCTAAGCCCCAACTGCTCTCCGGGTGCTGCAGTGTGGCTGCCCACGGCTCCCGCGTGTGTGCTCACTGTTTACGTGTGTGTGCCCACTTCAGATGGGTTAAATGGAGAGAGAAATTTCCCCTGCGGGATTAATACAGCATGCCAAAAATCAAATGCATTCTGTGTGACATGATGCTACATGTGAAGCATAGTGCCAGACACCTGCTGCGAATATGCCTTCAGCTATTGTTTGTTTAGTAACTATATAGATTTCTTTCTTTTTTTAAATTTATTTTATTTTAGGACAGTTGTATACTTTTTGTTTGTAAAAGGTTAATTAAAAAATTTACCCAACATATCGACGTTCTTCTCTTTAGTGTTCTGTAGATTTGACGCATTTCAGGCGCATGTGTGGAGTCCTGTGTTAGAAAGTCTGTGGTTCCAGTATATGTGGGAATGGTGGCACTCTGGTTGGTGTAATGGTTGTTTGGGTGTGAATGCTGTAGAATTGATGCCTTAACTGAGTTAAATTGTGTTATGAAACAAATTCAAGGTTTTAATATAATCAATACAGCTTTAAATTCAATCAGTCAAGCGTTTTCGGTGTTTTATGTTGAAAAGCACAGCATAAGTGTATAAGTGCATTTTCTATTTCAGAGTGAAGACACAGAGCAGCAGATCATCAGGGAAACATTTCACCTGGTATCAAAGCGGGATGAGAACGTCTGCAATTTTCTTGAGGGTGGAATGTAAGAATAATTAAAAAAAAAAAAAAACATTCACACACAGTACTAGTACATAGTACGTACGTATGTATATATGATTTATATGTACTACATTTTTATATATATGCTTATGGTGTACAATAATTAATATATAATTCTTTACTTCCTAATGTTTTCTTGAACTTTATTTTTTCTTCATGCCCCCAGGCTGATAGGCGGCTCAGACAACAAGCTGATCTACAGACACTATGCCACGCTGTACTTTGTCTTCTGTGTGGACTCCTCAGAGAGCGAACTTGGCATTCTAGACTTAATCCAGGTACTTCACTGTTGGCAGGATGTCTTTCCTTTCAGTGTTGTTAGGGTAGGATTCGCTTGTGAAGTAAATCATGTCTGGTTTCACCGTAGGTGTTTGTGGAGACGCTGGACAAATGTTTTGAGAATGTCTGTGAACTTGACCTCATTTTCCATGTCGACAAGGTAATGTACGATGTAAAAGCATTTCTCTAGACAGACCATGTACGCACTATGGCCAAAAGTATGTGGACACCTGGTCATCACACCCACGTGGGATTAGTTATATTCATGCTGTTATGACAACCTGCACTCTTCTGGGAAGGCTTGCCACTTGATTTTGGGCTGTGGACATGGATATTTGACCTCATCAGCCATAGAACACCTGAAGGTACATCCATTTTCTTCTGCTTATCCAAGGTCGGGTCGCGGAGGCAACAGGTCTAGGAGGGAAACCCAGGCTCAACCCTCTACCCAGCGAAACTCTCTAGCCCCTCTTGGGGGATCCTGAGGCCAGACGGGATGTATAATCCCTCCAGTGAGTTCTGGGTCTACCCCAGGGCCTCCTCCCTTGGACATGCCGGGAACTCCTCTAAAGGGAGGCGAGCAGGAGGCTTCCTAATCAGATGTCTGAACAACCTCAGCTGACTTCTTTCGATGTGGAGGAGCTGCAGACCCCAGGTTTACCCTGAATGTCTGAGATCCTCACCCTATCTCTAAGACTGAGCCCAGTCACCCTATGAAGGAAACTCATTTTGGCTGATTATATCCGTGATCTTGTTCTTTCGGTCGCTACCCAAATCTCATGACCTTTAACATGACAGACCCGGGCAGTGCCCTCATTACTGCTGATGCTGCACCCACTCATCGGTCTTTTCCCCTCTCCATTCGACCATCGCTTGTGAAAATCCAGAGATACTTGAAGTCCTGAAGGTGTTCAGTGGAATTGGGATCAAGGCCCGGGGTAGGCCACTCAAGTTTCTTCCACACCACCCCGGACGAACCATGTTTTCATGAACCTCACTTTGTGCACGGGGCATTGTCTTGCTGGAATGTGTTTGGGATTCTTACCTTCAGTGAGGACAAATTGTGATTCTACAGCATACAGAGACATCCCGTCCATTTGTGCGGCTCCAGATTTGTGCCAACAGTATAATAGTGTAACCTCGCACACATCAGTGTGATGTTCAGGTGTCCACAAACTTTTGGCTTTATTGTGGGAAAATTTAAATATTTTGTGTTTAAAATTTAAAAAAGTGCTGTTTTATGATAGAAATCTGACCTTGACTCAATATTTTCCAGGTACACAATATCCTGTCTGAGATGGTGATGGGTGGCATGGTCTTAGAGACCAACATGAACGAGATCATAACCCAAGTGGATTCCCAAAACAAAATTGAGAAGTCCGAGGTAAGAATTACGCAGCAATGCAGCACTACTCTAAGAATGTGCAGGCATGACTGTATGTGGACTGCATGTCCCAGAATGCCCTTTTGTGATGCCTGTGTGTGACTCTATGGCCTGCTACGCCATGCTCCACACTAAAAGCTCAACCTGCGAATTGCAGTTCCTGCTCTAAAACGGACTCGTTCACAATATCTGTGGTGGGAATCAAGTTCTGACTTCACATGAATGCCCACATGATTACTGCTGCTTATCTCAGTGAGTGTGGCATTTGGAACACAGCCCTGAAATTACCATAACATTACATTTTCTGTTTTCACTGAGAAAATGCTTAGAAGGTTTTGGGAGATGGTATCAGTAAAGATTGCAAGATCTGATGGTGAGTCAAAGACATTTTTGGTTGCTAGCATGATTTAGCCTTCGGTAAAGTTTCACCAGCAGGCCGTATCCTTGATATTTCTATGTTTTAATTCAACGTCATGCATATAACTGTAGCTCGATTTCATTATGGTTTGGTATACAGTATAACGCACATTTTCTTTCATATAACAGCCTTCTGACATCTTGATTTTGGTTATTTGGTGGATTAGGTATTTTTAAAATGTGCTGGACATTCACCTCAAAAATCTGACTTTTGCTTAGTTTTTCCCCCATAATGTATTAATGCATAGTCAGTTTTCTTAAAGTGTTTATTGTACCTGAATCTAAGGGGAAAAATCAATAATCGGAAGAAAGCAAAATATCTAAAATCAGTTTTTGGCACTTATTCAGTGTATATGTGTACACCCACTGGCCACTTTAATATAAACACACACATCCTGTATGTAGGATACACCTAAATATCCATATTATCCACATAACACGTCATGTGGGAGAACAGCAATGCTTCAGTTTTATATCAGATATCAAAAATAAGGGAAAATGTTTTTTTCCTCCCTAATTATTTTAGTCTCAATTATTTCCCAACCAGCAGTTACAGTTCCCCTTTCAAAATTGTGTCACTGGTTGGTTTTCAGCCAATATTACCCTGGCACTACAGTGCCTACCATGCATTACACATATACATAACCCATTAGGAATTTCAGTTTCAATTAACATAAAGGTTAGATATTATGCCTATTTTCAGGCCTTTATTTTACATTTCAGACACCAGTGGAACACCAAAGTATGATTCCTAATCCGAAAAACCCACCTCCCCCAGAAACACTGATATTTGAATGAACACTGGACAGCCTGTTTGGCTTCCTCCTCTCATTTATCATCTTTTAGCTCTCTGTGCTGAGTCTGCTCTGATTGGTCCTCTTTCGACAACTGAAAGCTCCACACTTAGTGCGCTGAGAGGCAGAACAGGATGGGCAGAGATACCACTGTGCAGGGAGGGGGGGTGGGGGGCAGTGGGGGAAAGCCAGCTAATCAGAAGGCCCAGCACGCTGTGACACACTAGTGTGCCCCCCAACCCAAAAAATCTCACCCGTGTGTGTGTGTGTGTGTGTGTGTGTTTACACACACACATCGAACCTTGTGTTTATAGCCAGCTCAAACAGACCAAATAAAAAAATTATACATGCTATAACCTTTTTTGACACTCTGGCCTCGTATAACATGGCCTTTTAACACTGTAACAACATTTATATCATAATATCCCCCCCTGTAATCATAATGCTGGCTTTATAATAAATTAATAAAGACTTAGTGATGTAGCCCTTCCATAAACAGCGCTGCTCATGAAGTGCCCAGATATTCAACTCAAAGCAGATAAAATCTCTATGAATTTAATCACTTATAAGGTGAGTAATGTGGGGGCCATATCTGGATGTATTAAAGTATGGCGAGAGGCAAGTAATTGTGTTTATATTACTTTGATGATGATGATGATGATGATGATGACAATTAATTTTTGATTTTTATTTGTACACATGCACATTTTTAGAAAAATCAAAGATAGCAAATGAATGGTATATATACTGTATATTGTTATTCTTAAGATCAGGTAATGAATTTATTATTAGTGTGCATGTTAATGCACTGTGTGCTTGAGAGGTCCTGAGTTTGTTGCTTCAAAAGACCTTCTGAATTCTGTTTAACTGTTTTTGTAAGTGGTTTCAAACAGATAACGCAAGAAATTACTAATGATAAATGAATTAACTGGATTTCCGTTTAGTGATTGCATGGGTGCACATATGTACTTGAGTAACCATTTAAAAAAAAAAAAAAAATTCTTATCTGGATCATTCTCAGCACCCTTGTCATAAACATCAAGTCTTCTTGCTTGTTTCCTCTTTTGACAACCTACCCTAGACCGCTAGCATCAATATATGTTACAAAAGGCATTTCATTATGAATAAAGAATTTGCACAAATGTATATTTGTTTCTTATAATGTTTTATGAACAACAAAAATATATCTGGTCAAGTTTCCAAATTCCATATCTAACATTAGTGGCCAAAAGTAAGCTGCTCTGTTTAAGTGTTTAAAGTTTTGGGTGACTTTTTTTCCTAAACCTAGGTATGTAAGGCATGTGCCGACATAATAAAATAAAATATATAATGGTAACCATTAACATCCCACCAGTAAACATTTTAGCATACTTAATACTAATCTTATTTCCAGAAAAGTTGGGATATTTTCCGAACTGCTATGAAAAGCAAAGATGTTTGATTTGTTGATTCATGTGAACCTTTATTTATTTACTATTGCTTTTTACTATTTTTACACAGTAAACAAAATTTGGGACCAAGACATGTTTACCATTGTGTTACATCCAGAGCGACCCCGAACCTTCAGATTAGTAGCCCATTGCCGTAACCACTGATCCACCACTGACCTGACTTGATGTTATACTTCAGTTGCTCAAAACTCTGCCGTCTCTTCTCCTCTTCATGATACGACATATATTTTTAATAGGAGACAGATCTGGACTGGCAGCAGGCCAAACACACCCATGCACTTTTTGAAGCCATGCTGTTGCTCATGCAGAATGAGGCCTAGCATTGACCTGGCTGAAATAAACATGGACTTCCCGGGAAGAGATGTGTTGATGGCAGCTTGTGTCTCTTTAAAATCCCACTGTATGGCAAAAGCAGCTCACCCATGCCATGGGCATTGATGTTCCCCGTAACACTACAGATGCTGGCTTATGCAACTTTTATTTATAATAAGAATGTGGGTGGTTGTTTTCAACTTTTGCACAGAGAACTAGTCTGTTTTTCCCTGAAAGCAAGCTGAAATGTGCACTCATCTGACCACAGCATACGGTTCCACTGCCTTTCTTTCCATGTGAGATGAGTTTTAGCCTGGAGATGTGTATGATGTTTCTGCATAGAATTAATGCTGCTTTCTCCTTGCACAATACAGTGTCCTGTTGCATTTCTGGAGGCAACAACAGACTGTTAAGTGACAGTGGTTTTCCAGTACTCGCAAACCCATGTGTGCTGTCATAGCATAGTTTCTCAGCCAGTGCCACCTCGGGGCCTGAAGACGACAATGGATTTCAGCCTTGCTCTTTACACACAATGTGAGATGTGTCCAAATTTCAAGAATCTTGCATTATTCTTTTTTAACTACGTAATTCTCTCAAAAATTTTGGCAGAAAACATTGTTGCTTGCAATAACTATGCCTTTGGTGGATGTTAATTTCATACACAGTCGTAATACCTCATCTGTTATTAATTATATTAAGATGGTTTCTTGTATATTTTGCGTCCCAACTTTTGTTCATCTTTTGTTGAACTTCGGTCATATTTGCATAATACATTTAAGCTGCTTATTACAAATATTATAAGTATTTTCCTTGTAATTAAAAAAAAAAAAGATGGTTAATGTGAATTAACAAAACACAGGTTTTGGTTTTTATTACATTTTGGAAAATATCCATCTTTTCTGTATATGGGGTTGGTCTTTTCCCTGTATAGCATAGAGGAAAATTTCATTTATCTGTGTCTGGGTCCGAGGGAAGTAGTATGCCCCGTAGGGGACTTCAAACGTGAAATACCAAAACAGCAGCCATTTTTAGACAATCCAAATTTGACTAAATGCCAAATTTTTTTGAAAACTTAAACAACACCTATATGAGAGCCTTCTCCAAAATGTTGCTCAAATTTAAAAGCACAATTGTCTAAAATATCCCTTTGTTCCAATATGGCTATAAGGTCCGTGAATATATATATATATATATATATATATATATATATATATATATATATAGTTAGTCTAAAAGAACTCAAGTAGCCTGCACAAAGCAATGAAAGTTTGATGAACTGGAAGACCAGCTGCTTTCAGTGCCGGACTTCACTAATGCTCTTGTGGCTGAATGGGCAAATCCCATTCCATTTACATTTTTACATTTCCAGCATTTGGCAGACGCTCTTATCCAGAGCGACTTACAATTATCATTTTTTTTTATACAACTGAGCAGTTGAGGGTTAAGGGCCTTGCTCAAGGGCCCAACAGTGGTGATAGTGGGGATTGAACCGCTGACCTTCGGATCAGTAACCCATCGCCTTAACCACTGCCTTAAAATCCTCACACCTTTACAGCCAAAGCCTACTCAGATGAGTGAAGGTTATTACAGCAGCAAAGGGTGTGGAAAGGTATGTTCAGCAAGCACATATGTGGGTGATGGGCAGGTGTCCACAAACCTTTGCCCATCTAATATATAATAGTTTAAAATAAATAAATAAATAAAGGGGCACTCATTTATCATGCAAGGAAACTCTTATTCATCACACTTTATTTTTAATGTTACTACTGAATAGTCATGGTCTTTGGAACATGGTCTTTACTAAGTATGGGAATCAGCAGGGACCACCTGATACAATATCCTGATACCTAGGTGCTGATTCAATTTGTATTGCTTATAAATATCACTCTCTCATTGGTTCACTCATTTGCCAAACCTCCTAATCCTACTCCCATCTCACCTGTCTCTGGGCGAAGGCGGGGTACAACCTGAATAACTTACCAGGCCATCGCAGGGCAACGCGCACACAATCATTCACTCTCACACCTGGGGGCAATTTGGAAAATTCCATTAGCCTAATGTGCATTTCTTTGGACTGTGGGAGGAAACTGGAGTACCTTAGTAGAGCCGATAAGCCAAACAATTGTTCATTTGATGATACAAACATGAAATTTGGTAGAAACACTCATTGTAAGGTAGACTTTAAGAAAAAAGTGCTAGCCACTTGAAATTCCAATATGGCAGCCATTTTCCCAGATGGCCACCATATGACGCTTATCATGAAACAATGTCAACGTATTTTTGTATAAATAGCCAAAATGCAGATGATATTGAGATAAATTTTGTGTTTATTTGCCATAACATTACTGACATGAGAACAGTTCCAACCTTTCAGGAATCCAATATGGCAGCCATTTTACAAGATAATATGCAAAATATGCTAATTTCCAAGGTATTGCTACACATTTGTTCATAAAACTTGATTGTTATGATTATTTATAGTGGTTATAGTGGTCCACTACCAGAAGGAAACCCACGCAAGCTCTGGGAGAACATGCAAGATCCACACAGAAACGCCCACAGAAATTCTTGCTGCGAGGCGGACAAGCTAACCACTATTGTATAAATATCCCAATTCAACATATTTATTGTTTATTTTTTTGATTACAGTGATAAAACCTTGAATCATGTCAAAGAAAATTGGCTCATACATCTAAAGCTTTAAACCTTGAAAGCTTTATTCAAGAGCTGCATAACTGATTCGACATGAGCAATTAAATGTAAACTATCCCTTAGAACATGATTCGATTACAATAAAAGGGAGCGGGGAGCAGCTACAAGGTTCCATCAAATACAGTGAATAAAAAGTGATTTTTAAGCCCATGGGGTATAGAGGAAGTGGGTCATGATTACATCAGCGTGAACATCAACATATATCTCACTATGCAAACACTTAAAATACTGTTGCCTCCTGAAGAAAACAAGGATTGTGACAGTATTGCGAAGAGTACAATAGTGTGCAGTGAAAATTATACACCAGCACTTTTGTCTAAAAGGGCTCTTAATAAAAAGAACTAAGCAATTACTTCTTTATAATTTTTGGGTGAAAATGTATTAAACAATACTATTGTAGTCAACGAGAACCAAAGATTCCGACAAGTATTACAAAATATGTGAACACTATGCCTGTAAGGTTAAATGCTGTAATTAAAGTGAAGGTTGGCCACACTAAATATTGACTTTTTAAAAAAAAAAAAAAGAGATTATTTTTATTACTATATATGGATGTTTTTTTTAATACGTATTTTCACAAACATGATCCAATATTACATGAAATAAACACTTGAATAGTACTTGGTTTTTGATTTATCTTCATTTTGTTAAGTTGTATAAGTGTCCTGTATTTTATTTTTTATTTCTTCCTTCGCTAAACCATTCCATATGGTTTGAAGTTCATTCATGCTATGCAAAAGTCAAAAAATAAAATAAAATTTGCGACACCTTTCAATTTTTCTGAAAAATTGCTATTTTCAGTGTTGTTATTTATTAGCTATACTTGTCGGAATGATTTTTTGGTTCTCGTGGCCTACAAAAGCATTGTTCAATACATTTTCACCAAAACATCATAGAGCAGTAATTTATTAATTAATTTTTTTATGAGCCCTTTTAGACAAAAGTGGTGGGGTATAATCTTCACTGCACACTACTGTATATAAAAACCATATTCTATTTTGAATACCATGTTATTATCGGCACATGCCTAATAATGATGAATTCAGTAGTTTTCTGCGGTCTAAGATGGGTTATACTCACTCTTTCAACTCTACAAACTGTGATTACTTATCTGCTTTAACTGCCATTCCTCATTCCTCTTTCCTGACTTTCTCTAGTTCTTTCCATTCTCTTCTTGCAGACGTTTATCTTTCAGTCCCCCAGGCAAGACAGGTAGACCCAGGTACTGCTCTGAATTCCCAACCAAGTCATTTTACACAATTTTACACATCCTGAGGACGAATATTAGATTCATGAGTTACCTTATGAGGTACGTGGTGTGCCTTTTGTGTAGACCTGGAGGTTTTGCTTTAAAAGCTGATACTGTCTGCCAAAAAGTGAACCTATTGAAGATCCTCCATTGAAGAACAGCTAGAATAACTATGTTAAAACTTCAAACAGATCTAAATATTGTTTGGTTGTGTTTAAATTCAATTCTGTGGCCTTGAACACAGGCTGTAAATAGTCTTTTTCTTTTGTCCAAAAAAAAAAAAATAAAAAAATTCAGTTTAGTCGTGCGTAAACACTGATTCAATTCTTAATACAAAGTTCGTTCTCAGGATACTATGGTAGAATACAGCAGATTTGTTTTTAATTTTGTGGTACTCACTAACCCTGTGTTTACCTCAGACATAAGAGTAGATGTTACCATGGCATAATAAGGATCAGAAACAAAAATATTTTGGACACGGTATCTATTTTGTATTTTGCTTTATGTAGTTGGTAAGTATGGTATAAATCATTTCTTACTGGAAGTCCTTTCTAGATGAAGGATATTCATAAGGTTATCAAAACAAATTGAAAACTGGTAATTACTGACTGACTCAAATACATCTTGATATAACATCCATTATCGTATGCTATACACTACATATACACAATACTATATATCATATATTAGTATATAACAGTATTAGTACATGTACTGTATTGGGTTTATGACCAGCATGGGATTATTGCATTTGTATCTGATATTCAGTCTAGTGATGGGCAGTTTTTGAATGTGAATATTTTTCTTCTATTTGAAAAAAATAATTTTTTTTAACTAAATCAATCTACAAGCACAAACGTGTCATCTATACATTAAAAGGGGTGATCTTAAAAAAAAAAAAACAAAAGAAAGGAAAAAGAAAACCAAACAAACAAACAAAAAAAACAGCCTTATTGGTGAGAATCACTTGGATTCTTTCTTCTACTCATGTGCGTGGATACATACCGAGCTCAGAATGTTAGCCAGAAGCATGCCTCGTACATGTCTGAATGTCATGTGCACCCTTTGGGTCTAACTGCTTGTGTCTGCACGTAGCCTCAGTTTGGAAGCCCATGTGGCTTTAAAGATTTGTGTCACCACAACCCAGAAATGTTCTGTCTACCCTGCACTAGTCTTGAGCAGAGAGGGTAACACGGTCATGGCTTCAGCAGTCTTTTAGGACAGGCCCAGTGCTCATCCCACCACTGACTGCTCCCATAGAGCACACCAATAAAGGCAGAAGGTTTTTAGCTGGTGATGGGATGCTTAAGAGCTGAAAACATCACACAGTATGGAAGCAAGTAAATCAGCAAACTTGTTGCTGTGGCCCAGAATATCTGTTCTCTCCTGAATAGATACATAACTGAAAAGACAGGCCTTAAAGGCCAGACTAAGGGTTCTCATCATCATCATCATCATCATCATCATCCGCTTATCCGGGGCCGGGTCGCGGAGGCAGCAGTCTAAGCAGGGATGCCCAGAC
>JAQMYF010000015.1:18285997-18325383 GCA_030014195.1 Neosilurus mollespiculum
ATTAATTTTAGACGCAGCTCACTAGTGAGTTGTGCTATTTTTAGAACAGGCCTGCGGGCGACTTATGTGGTCCTTGGAGGCGACCTGGTGCCCGCGGGCACCGTGTTGGTGACCCCTGGTCTAAAGACTTGCACATTAGGTTAATTGGCTGTTCAACATTGCCCCTAGGTGTGAGTGTAAATGGCTGTGTGTTTGTGTTGGTCCTGCAATGGGCTGGCAAGCTGTTCAGAGTGTACCCCACCTTCACCCGGTGTTGGCTGAGACAGGCTCCAGCCTCTCAGCGGCCCTAATAGGATTAAGTGGTTCAGTAAATCGATGGATGGATATTTATCTATCTATACAAGATAGATAGATAAATACTAATAAATAATACTAATTATATATATATATATATACCAATAAATAAATAAAAATGACAGGGACACAAAAATATATTAAATAGTGAAAAATAACAATTTGAAACATTAACAATGTGTGTTCTTTTTGATTATACAGCCACTGAAACCACATAAAGACACCACTGCAAACTTATCAGTTTTTCAGGTTTTACTATTTATAGGTCTGTGTTTGAAAAACATGAACACTTTTATTCCATGAACTAAATTCCACATTCCGTGTCCAAGCCATCGCTCTAGGCTGAGCTGTTTGAATTTTTTTCGCCAGGAACAATGTGAAAGGCTCTTGAAGAGCACGCCAAGACGCATGAAAACTGTGATTAAAGGTCAGGGTTTTTCCATTAAATATTGATTTCTCAACTCCTCCGAAGTTCAAACGTTAAGATGGTGTTGATTAAAATGGGATGATCTTTGATCTTCTGTACGGTATTTAGGGTGTGGGAACATTTCTTGCTTTGATGAGTTGTGGTTTTGTGTAATTAAATGCTTTAAGTGATATTTTTATGTGGAATTTGGGCGAATGGTGATCTGGAGTAAAACAAAAGTGTTCATGTTCCTCAAAGACATAATTATAAAGAGTAAAACCTGAAAAGCTGATAACTTTGCACTGGTCTGTTATTATGATTTTTTTCCTTTCTGATAGGGCTGTTAAGTATTTTATTTATTAAATTGGATTGTATTTAAGCATCTCTATACAGGTCAGTATTCGGGAATTAGTTATCATCAATGAAACGGGCTCGGAATTGTAGTTTATGTGCGATTTAAACAAATGGCTCTGATAAGTGATTTACATACACTGATCTCTCGATGTACTGAAAACAGGTGGATCTGCGAGTATTGTAACCCGAATGATCAGAGCTGGCAGTCGGGCCTCAGAATGACAGGAGTGTGTTTGACGTGATCAGTGAATTGAACACCCAGTGGTTTACAGTCGCTTGGTAATGTTATTGATTATTTAAAATGATTATCTTTTATTATGGGACATGATTATTATACAGTAATTACATCTAATCATGAGGAAACGTTTGAGGAAATGTTTCTACACTGGTGACCATTTTCCAGTTTGTACACTTGTCTTTTTTTAAGACGTGATTAAGCGCATGTTTTCATCTTTCTGTTGGATTTTCAGATTAGACATGTTTTTCCTGCTGTTCAAATTTCCCTGTTGTGTTGACACCCCCCCACCCCCCCCCAGTTCTCCCACGCCCAGTTCTCAAAAAGCTTTTGGTTAGTTTAATGTTGAAGAAATTCTTACTATAGGCTTCATGAAAACTCAAACCCGTTAATCATATGTTCAGTTTCCATAGTTACGGCTTACTCTGCCCTACTCTTAGTTACACTTGAAATTGACCCGAGACATGCATGTGCATATTGAGCTGTGAGAACCAGAATGCCAGTTTGCACCCATCTGTCATGTGCTTTGCATTCCGTGTGATGTCGACTGTATCTGTGAAACGTGATCCGAGTGTCCGTGTTGCCTGTTCGTGTGTGAGTAATATTTTTATGCCGTGGTTCAAACACCGCTGTTACTGTGTGTCGGTGCGTGTGTGTTCACAGGCTGGCATCGCAGGGGCTCCTGCACGTGCTGTTTCAGCAGTAAAGAACATGAACCTGCCAGAAATGCCCAAGAATATCAACATTGGAGACATCAGCATAAAAGTGCCAAACTTACCATCGTTTAAATAGCAGCAGTGGACAGGATGAGCAAACGTATATGTTAATGTTTACCAAACACAAAGTGAATATCTTGTTAAGAAGGTACTGTGTGATTTCCTGTCATGTTGCTTCTGGTCTTCGAATGTCATTGATGTGTCTTTTTTTTTTTTTTTTTTTTTAACTTTAAGAATATGAAGTATTTATTTATTACATTCCATTGGCCTTTCTGAAGGTTTACTCCGACAATTTGGCTGCTACAGTATTTGAAGATCATATCTTTGTAATGCTAAAAACATATTCAATGGAAACATCCAAGTGATGCTGTATATGCTTTAATTGTATTACTGGTATTATACTGTATGTAATCAGAGTATTTTATATATAATTTATCTTTTTCTTACTCAAGCAATGCTTTTATCTTTATCTGTGCATGTGAGTGTTTCTTCTGTTTTTTCACAACAAAATAAAAAATACACCATTTTATTTCATGCATTAGTGTTTTTATGGTCCATCCATCCATGATAAATGATAGATGATAGGTAGATGATAGACAGACAGGTAGGTAGATGATAGATAGAGATTGATAGATGATAGATAGATAGATGGTAGATAGACAGGTAGGCAGATGATAGATAGATGATAGATAGATGAGAGACAGACAGGTAGGCAGATGATAGATAGATATAGATAGATGATAGATAGATAGATGGTAGATAGACAGGTAGGCAGATGATAGATAGATGATAGAGAGATAGACAGGTAGGTAGATTATAGATAGATGAGAGATAGATATAGTTGTACCAACACTAAATGAATGACTAAAATGATAAATAAATAAAGAAATACAGATATATAAAATATGATAAATAGACACAAATATACAGCAATAATGTCTATTCTACACTTTTACATGATTTAAATATGCTCCACCCATGATGTCATGTGACTGAGTGACAACACGTGACCGCTACATCCACTACAAGTTCGCGTTCCAAATGGCTCCTTTACCCCTATATAAGTGCACTACATAGGATATGAAATAACGGTTCTTTATGTAGTGCCCTACATATCCATTAGAAAGGTACTTGGGATGTGACCTCTGGTTCCTAGTTCAGCAGATGAAGGACTGGTGGTTAATAGAAAGATAAATAAGACAGTAGGATGGCTTTAATTGTGAAGGAAACTCAGAGGTAAAGTGAGACTAGGTTTTTAATTTATGAGAAGTGGTGTTATTTTGTGGTTGTCTTGTTGTTAGCGGATAGCTAGCATGTGCTAGTTAGCTGCAGGGCTGTAGCTAACTGAATAAGTCAGGAAAAAACTGGATAAAAATGATTTTTTTGGAGTTTAATCCAAAGAGTAAATACCTTACTTCAGCTTTGTTCATACAAACAGTCCATACTTTACTTCTCTCCACAGTATTAAAGAGGCAGTAACATTCATCAACTCTATCGAGGTTAATAAACTCTCCAGACTTCTCTCTCGAATTCTACAAAAACTTCATCTGAAGGTAGGAATCTCTCCCCGGTTTACTCTTTGATTTAAACACAGCTCTGTGTGGATTACACCGAAAGGAAAACTCACCCTGAGACACTTTACATATGTTTCTCCTTAATATAAGTCTGGGTTATCCCTAGTTCCGGTGTAGAAATCAACATCCGGTTTTGCGCGGAAGTGTTTGCACGTGTTAGTGTCAGAGGTCACGTCTGGGATACTGCTCTGCCCTGGCAACCCAGTGTAACCACAAAATGTTCTAAATTGGGAAAAATAACTTTTCTAACTCCTGAAGTGAACTCTGTTTTCCTAAAATATATAAAAATAATATAATATAAAAATAAAATAAAAAGTATAATATATTTCCAAATATTCATTTTCTAAATTGCTTAATCCTAATTAGGGTCACGGGAGGATGGTCCCAATCTCAGCCGCCTCTGGGCGAGGGCGGGGTACACCCTGGACAGCTCGCGAGACCATTGCAGCGCCAACACTCGCACAACCGTTCACACTTGCTCTCACACCTAGGGGCGGTTTGGAATATCTACTATACTGTGCATGTTTTAGGACTGTAGGAGGAAACCAGAGTACGCAGAGGGAACCCACGCAAGCACAGGGTGAACATGCAAACTCCACACAGAAACGCCCCGAGCCCAGGAATCGAACCCGGGACCTTCTTGCTGCGAGGCGGACGTGCTAACCACTGCGCCAAGCTGCTGCGCCAACTCCAAATATATTAAAACAAGTTATTTTCTTTAAATCACCTTCCAGGGAAAAGCAGATTAAGTTTCAGGCCATTTTTCTCAAAACAATGATTTTGCAGCTACCGCAGTCTGGCTGGTCATAGACAGTACCGCACAGCAATGGATGTAAACGCACTCATTAGTGGCTATTTGATAATAAATTTTAATCATATGTTCACCATAGTGATTTCAACACTTTTACGCAATCTGTGGTGTCATAAAAAAGTCTCGGAGACTTAAACTGCCACTGTAAAGCAGATTCCACACAGAAAGTGACGAGCAACAAGCAAATTGTTTTGCCGTTGAAGTTTCTTCAGCCCGACGCCAGCCTTCCCATGACCCTAATTAGGATTAAGCAGTTCAGAAAATGAATGAATGAGTTTCTTCAGCCGTTGCTGCCTAGGTAACCCTCTGGTACGTTTCCCACTTAAAAATATTTCCAAGTGAAACTGTGAGCAGTGTTGAGCTAGTTCCCTACAGTAGCTCTCTAATAGCTTTTATTATCATTTATATTATTATTATTTTAGCTCGTATCATCTTAATAGACAGCTTATTATTATTGTTGTTATTATTACTGTTTAAGAATTAAACATATATTTAACTCTCAACTCCCATTTCAACTCCCATCATGAAGCTTTGGAAGCGTGTCTGTTCTTATATTGATCGAATGGTATTGTCATTAGAAACCATTAACCAAAGTGAAAACATACCAGCATGTCTGTGGAAAAAGTTAAAGGCCAAAGAAAAAGGCCAACTCAGCCTCAACATTTTATTCTGAAGTAAATCTTGGACTCAATTTCTGAACTGCTTAATCCTACTGAAGCCTATCCCAGCCGACTCTTGGCAAGGCGGAGTACACCCTGAACAGCTTGATAGACCGTTGCAGGACCATCACAGACACACACAACCATTCACATTCACACCTATGGGCAATTTGTAGTGGCCAGTTAGTCTAATGAGTAGCTAATTAGCCTAATTTAGACAGTTAGCCTAAAGAAAACCGTAGTACCCAGAGGAAGCCCGCACAATCACAGGGAGAACATGCAAACTCTGTACACACTCAAACCCAGGACCATCTCGCTGTGAGACGGACATGCTAACCACTACGCCACCATGCCGCCCTAATCAGGGACACCGTTTAAACTGAATACGGAGCGTATTCCGAATAGATTTCTCCTTTAACCTTTGTTTAGATTAAAGAATATCATGAAAATCTGTAAGATGCTTTAGATTAGTGTTCATCTGTAGTGTCTAATGTCTGAATGTCTGCTTTCTATCCCAGAGTGAGCGCTCTTTCAGTGAAGATGAAGAGCAGAAATTACAAACTGCTTTGGCTTTAGACAAGCCTGCCCTTCACCTGGTGCTGGAGACGTCCTCGTTTTTATTAGAACAGGTTGGTGCTATGAGATGAAAGTACATCTGGAGATGCATCCATCTGATAAATGATGATTGGCCTGAAACACTGGATGGTTATTGGATGAGGCTTCATGTTTGTTTGTTTTTTAATGCATTGCATCAATGTACTGTACTCATGTAAACTCATGCTAATGATCTAGATGTCCATATTGAACTAGAGGGGCACAAATGGAGTGTATGGAACCTTGTGTAATGAACCAAATATGCTCTACGTGGGTACGGGCTTTAATCACCTAGGGGAGGCCTGTCGCGATTGTAAGTTAATCGCCCCCTCCCTACAATTAATGCTAATAATCATGATTTATCTTCCTGACCATGATTAATTGCCATAATTAATGTGAGCTTGTTTACATAAGAAAAATTGTTCTGAGTGTTCCGTGGCAGCTCACTTCCTCCCTGCTTTTGGTTTTATACTTCTTTTTGACTTGGTTCTATTTCTATGGTTATTATTTTAATATTAAACATTATAATATTTTAGTTTTACATTACCTTTTTTATGATTTAAAGGAATAAATGTTTATCGATGTCTGAAATTGTGTACTTGCGTTATGATGCTTATTGAATAGAACTTTAATTTATAAATGCAATGAAACACCGTTTAACAGCTCATAAAATCGGCAAAGAGTTATCTTAAGAACGAGTATAAACAGCGGAGTACAGTATTAACAGTAAAATACAATGTTCCCAGCTGTGTGCAACTGGACATGTACATAATGTAATGTATATCAAAATATGGAAGAGAATATAAGCAAAAAAATTTACAACAAGATGTGTAATGCTAACAGTATAGCTGTTAAATGTATAAACGTAGGGGATACTATGTTTTTGTCCGCATACGCCTCCGCCGCAGACAATTTTGCCCTACCACTCCATCGAAACTGGGTCACCTTGACTTATTTTTTAAGGTCACAGAGGTCAATTCATCAAAAATGCCGAATCGTTTAATCCTGCTCCGGATCCCAGGAGGCTGGAATCTATCTCAGATAACACTGGTGAAGGTGTGGGTGAACAGCTCGCAAGACCATCGCAAGCTAACACACACACTCACATTCACACCTAGGGGCAATTTGGAACAGCCGATTAGCCTAATGTGCATGTTTTTGGACTGTGGGAGGAAACCCGAGTACCCGGAGGAAACCCATACAAGCATGGGAAGAACATGCAAACTCCACACAGAAACGCTCTTGCCAAGCCCAGGACTTGAACCCAGGACCTTTCTGTTGTGAGGCGGACATGCTAACCACTGCATTCCTACATTCCTAAGCCCTTAGTGGATTTATATACATGAATATTAATTAACATGAGTTTTAATTACAAGATTTTTGTTCTAAAGATTTCTCAGTTCTTTCTTAAATCATCTGCTCTGTTTATCAGGCTGAACAGTGATGATTTCCTGCTTCCAGTCATTCTTTATCCTGAATAATGTTGGATAAAAGCTTCTGAGGGGTGATTCTGAATGTTTAAATGGAAGTTGGCAGTAATTAGCATGTGCTGCTGTTAGCCTTGCTTGTGTTGTGTATAACCAACAACTGAGAGTGTTCTTTGTGTCTTTGTGTATAGGCTGTTCATCACAATATTAAACCAGCATCTCTAAAGCAGCAGCTTGAAAACATCCACATTGCTTCAGACAAAGCTGATGTATTTAGTCAGGCTTGGGCGACAGCTGGGCCAGATGTGGTGGAGAAGTTTAGACAGACAATATTTGCCCCCAAGAAGGTGAGTTCTTCAAATTTTTCGATTAGTTCAGATGCAATGATGTATTGTTGAGGAAAGTAAGACCTGACTCACACGTAAGCGACCTTGTCCGAAAGTACAAGCGAGTTTTATTTCGAAGGGATCTGAATAAAATGGAAATGGAATTCGCATATTTTCGGAAATTGTCGGTTGAATTTGAGGATCCGTTTTCGCGGTCTTGGTGAAAAATTTTGGACCTGTGCAAAATTAGACTTAAAAGATATTATTATTAGATATTTGAAGGTTTTCGAAGAGGCCACATTCCAAGCAAAATGGCGGTATTTTCAGCCGAAACCAACCGAAAACGACGTCGGACTACTTCACATCGCTTACATGTGAGTCAGCTTGAATTATTTAACATTTACAGTATTTGACATGTACAATTGGGTCACTCTCTAAAACTGGTACCATAAAGTGTGACATTCACAATCCCCAAGTTTCAGAAGTCCTGCTTTTTCTCTCTATATTCACCATAAATTCATGAACCATCGTTTCAGAGACAGTGAGAGAGCTACCTCATGCACATAACTGCACTTTTATTAGTAACAAACAGGAATAAATCCATGTGGACACCAGATTCATCCAATGTGTTTTTGGTGAATAAATAATTATCGCTCGAGTACGTGTGAAGAAAACTCAACACGTACAGTGAACGTAGTAACATGGAACTTCATCCCTCACAGGAAAAATGGGTCGGTTCCGTATGGAACTGGCGTGGACACCACTGGTTGTGCGCGGAACCGTAAATTGATGTGCGATTCTCAGTCCACAAAGTAAGAAAAACAGGAATTTCTACTTTGGATATAAATTTTAAAGCAAGATCTTTATTGTAAGCCCGAAGATTTACATTTTGAATTGACACTTCGGCGATAGCATGGCATGAAACATTCATTCATTCATTCATTTTTTGAAGCGCTTAATCCTAATCAGGGTCCGAAAGTCAGCAATGGTGCTTTTACATGCCTCTCGCCACAGACAGTGAGAGACGTGGCCGGCATTTGATATCCCAGTTAGCTGCACTGGGGGGGACAGCAGTGACAACCAGGCATGAACCTCCGACCTTGGGATGCAGCACCCTACCACCAGGCCACCACCGCCCCCGGCATGAAACAAGCAAAAAAAAAAAAAAGTGTCACAGTTTTTGTCCACACATTCCAACCATTCAGAAAAATTTTCTTTTCTTTCTTTTTTTTTTTTTTTTTTTTGCTGGATGTGTTTGAATTATTTTTTCTGACAGGTTGCATGTGTCCATGTGGTATGTTTTGGGCAGGGATTGCTCTTTATAGTTTTTGGAAAATATTAGGTCCATATTGTGAATCAATAAATTTGATCCAGGTAGTGGCTATGAGAATGACCCGGTTACATTACCTTCAGTATTTATTTTGTGATTAAGCTTATTGTTATTTTTCTGATTTGTCGAAAAAGTGAAAAAAAAAGATGATAATAAGCAGACTGGTAAGGTTTTTTTCAGGGCTTGTATGTTCATATCCTGTTAAAAGATGACCTGGCACACTTACCAGTGAAAACCGAATGTATTTAGAAGTAATACAGAACTACGACTGTTCTGAAATAACATATTCTCAATACTTCCTTGTCATTGTGAATGCCAATACAGGAATTATGATTGGATGTTATGCCATGTACACGTAAACAGCTTGAAGTGCATCTGAAAACAGTTTGTATTTATTTCTGTCACTATTTACATAAGTTAGTTAGACAGACAGACCGTCCCACTAACCCACCCTTATTGGGCGTAGCATTAAAAGCCTTATGTGGTCTGACAGGTGAAGTGCATAACGTTCAAGTATCCCATTAAGATGGCAGAGGAGTGTCAGTCAGTCAGTTTTCAAACATGTTGTGTTTTGAAGCAGGAAAAACTAGAAATGCATTCTTACTTCTGTTCACAGAACACTAGGTGCATTCCCCGCATGGTCAACTGCACCCTCTAGAGCGTTAATGGGAATTTTTTGGTGAATTGACCTGTGATCCAGTTTGGATAGGCTGGTAGGGCGTTCCATAGGGCCCATTCAACATAAATATAAAATAAATCCATAGAGAACCAGCACTGCTAGAGGGTTAACAAGAATTGTCTGCGGCGGGGACAGCCTGTGAAAACATTGTATCCCTCTCGAAGCGTAGGGAATATTATAAGGATTTGACAAGGGCTACGTAGTGATAGCTAAATGACTGGGTATCGTCATCTCCGAAACAACAGGTGTTGTAGGGTGTCCCTGGTTTGCAGTAGTTAGTACCTACTAAAGGTTGTTCAAGGAAGGACAAACAGTGAAGTGCCCAAGGCTTACTGATGCACGTGGAGAGCGAAGGCTAGTACGTCTGGTCTGATCCCACAGAAGAGCTACTGTAGCACATACTGGATACGATGGAAAGGAGTCAGAACACATAGTGCACTGCAGATTGCTGGGTATAGGGCTGTCTAGTCAAGGACCAGGGGATGTTAATGTTATGGCTGGTGTGTGTGTGTGCGTGGGTGGAAGTAGAAGATGGATGGTCACAAGCCATCAAACAAAGCTGAGTTGATTGAATTTTTGCCCCAGGACAGGCATAAAGTTACCCAAGAGCACTGTGAAAGGCTGGTGAAGAGCATGCTGCGAAGCATGAAAACTGTGATTAAAATAGTAAAGCCCAAGAAACGGTTTGTTTGTTTATTTATTTATTTTTTTTGCAGCTGTGTGAGAGACATGCCCAGTGTACTTGAAATGATTCCTAGAAGCACGAGCAGTTCATGTAAAAGCATTTCTGATCCGTACGGGTTTTATTTCATACAGAAACAACACTGCCGCAATGAAATATCAGTGACCGAAAGTAAACGCTTTTTATTACTTTCCCATATGCATACTCTCTGTAGACCTGCTTTCAGTGCACACCAGGCTGTACTTTTGGGATTTTTCCCCCAGACATTTATTCTAGGCTGTACGGATTAATAATAGTAACGGTCATCCTGATTGAATATTAATACTAAGGCATGAAATATGCAGGCTTTTCCATGAAATATCAATGTAGATCCCAGAATTTGAGAGCCAAATGCATTGGGCACGAGGCCCTGGTTGCTCATTAGAGCTGACATGAAGGTAGTGAGTTTAAATAAAACTCTGGGACTGGCTCAAAACCACTGCTGGGCTACAAACCCAAACCTGCTCAGCTCTGTGCTTGGCTTGGCTTCTGTTTCCTATGTAAAAAGCCCTGAGCAAAAGAAAATGATGTATATAATTTTTTTTTTTGTTGTCGTTGTTGCTTCCTAGCTGGGCCATATAGGCTGGCAGCTCAACCTACAGATGGGCCAGTCTTCGCAAGCTAAACTAAAAGAGCCTCAAGCCGTGCTGGACCTGGGAGTCAGAGAAGAGGATGAAACGGAGGTAAAGATTTTACGCAGCTTATCCATGCGTGGAGATGATGCTTGTGTCTCTTGGGGTAGTTCCTGGTTTTAACATGGATGCACCTTTGAGCTTGCGTAAAACCAGCACATTAAAAGAACCCGGCTGCTTCTGTAGACGTTACTTTACCCTGCGAGTGCTCCTTTTTATAATCCACAGCAATCTGAATTGCCAAGACCCAAGCGTAATTCAAGCCTACAGAGTAACAAAACATCTGGATAAACACACAAACCTCAGTTTTGCCCAGAGCAGTTGACAGGCCTTCTAAAGTTTCAGTAGATTTAAAGGTGGTTTTTTATTATTTATTTATTTATTTAAATTCCTGGCTTCCTATCCTCGACCCCTTTTTTTGTTAGTGTTATTAGTGGCAGTACAGGAGGTTGTGGTTGAGGCACTACATAGTGTACTGTTGCTTTTTTTTTTTTTTTTTGTTCTAATAGAGTATAAACAGAACATTTCCCCTTAAAATAAATCCATTTAGGGTGCCTTTGTTAGGAATTGATAGCTTTTAGCCTGAAGCAAGCAAGTATAATGAAAGGAAGACTGCAATGTGTTGTTTTGTCAGATGCCCAGGTGGGGGCGCTGTTACCACACGACAAAAGTGTGACTGCTGGGTCTTAAAGTTGGAAACAAGAATATGACATTCATTGCAACTTCTTTTACTTTAAATGGAGTTTTTGGGTTCAGGTTAGTTGTTGGAATTCATTCTGTATAAAAGCCTTGTGTTGTGCTTTTTAACTGTAGTGTATGTGTGAAAGGTAGAGCTGAGATTTCCTCTTAAAGATACTTCTAGGTTTCTGAGCTGAAGAACAAAGTTTGATCTGTTTTGCTTGGTTTGACTGCTATTTTTATTTCGGTTTCATTTAGGTTTAGTATGTTTTTTTTGAAGTGGTCTGTTTTTCTTTGTGGAAATGCCTATATGATGATCTCCTTGTAAACTGTGAATTGTGAACTCATTTGATTGGTCCTTAAACGGACCGGTTCACTTGCCAGGCTTATATGCTCCGTCAGTGGCCCCTGTACAGTGTGCTATGATATATGATATAAGTAAACATCGCCATCTTGAGGAGAGAACTCAGTGCAGAACCATCATCATCATCATCATCACAAAAATGGTGGCCGTCAACACAGACACGGTTGACGCACGCAGTGAAAAACTGCGCGAGATCATTTCTCAGGGCACACAGTCTTGTTATTGGTATTATAAACAGACACAGAACCAAATCAAGATGCACAACGGGCGAATCAGAGACACTAAGCCCGTGAGCTGGGGTGGTTTTAACGAGAAACCTTTGTATTCAGCCCAAATGAACTGATAATGGAAGCTATAGCACGTGGCCTAATCACGAGTGAGTGGGCCCATTTAAAGACAACACCAGAACAATAATACAAATAAATTTTATGCATTTGGCATTTTGCCAGAGAGCTGTTGAGATAAGGATTAATTATGAAGACAGATTTCCATTTTATTAAGAAGGAGGGGGGAAAAAAAGAGAAAATCCAGACTCTGAACACCATTTAATGAGAGTTTGGATTTCTTTTCAATCAGAAGTGCTCCAGGAACAGCTGCTCAGATGATGGATGTCTGTTCACAGTCATGTTGAAATTAGTAATCAGTTTGTGTTAATGTGAAGGGAGAAGCGGACACGTTAATTAAAGTAGGCTGTATCAGTGGAGATGCTAAAACGAAACCATATGAAGTCATCATGGTGATTTTATAGTAAGTATATCATCATGCGTATATATTACTGATGTGCTGTATAGTGGGACAATTTATATAATTTATTTATTTAACCCCAAAACTATATTTATGGTCGTGATATTTAGTTGTATTTGATGTTATTGCTTGTCAAGATTGCAAGATGTTTACAAATAAATAAATAAATAAATAAGCCCATGTCGAACTGCTTTCTATTACTTTCTATTATATTGCTTAAATTGATTGACTTTCGTTCTCCCTTAATTCTGGTGTATTCTAAAACGCTCGCGTACTCCATGCCTCAGCAATTTTGCAGCCACATTAAGCATTATGTATTGAACTGAAGCAGCAGTGCACAGAAGTGCAG
This sequence comes from Neosilurus mollespiculum, assembly GCA_030014195.1. Taxonomy (NCBI): domain Eukaryota; kingdom Metazoa; phylum Chordata; class Actinopteri; order Siluriformes; family Plotosidae; genus Neosilurus; species Neosilurus mollespiculum. The sequence continues at coordinate 18,298,891 of JAQMYF010000015.1, forward strand.
TTTATAAAATGAAACGGGGACGTAGTCAGGGATGGCTGTAGATCGTTGATTGGAAACTCAAACAGCTTGGGAGAATTCACCTTAGATGGGCAAAGTTCTTCAGGGCCCTGAGGCGTATTCGTCTGTCCTCTTTGGTCCTGGACTTGCTCTCATCACCATCAGTTGACAGCTGGCTTCTGTTAAAAAGAATCAGGCTCTTTTTTTTTTTTTTTTTTTATATAACTTTGAACTTCTTAGGGATCCTCCTGTTTCGCTTCCCTCTGATATAAGGCCTTGAGAATCTGCAGGCTTCAAAACAAGGGCAGGATTCATGAAACTTCATGGAGCGTACACCACAGTGTCAGAGTGTTGTGGTTGATTTTTAATCCATCTAGATAGAACTAGTTAAAGACAAGGCGGCACAGTGGCATAGAGGTTAGCACGTGTTTCTATGTGAAGTTTACGTGTTCTCCATGTGTTTGTGAGGGTTTCCTCTGGGTACTCTGGTTTCCTCCGACAGTCCGAAGATATGTACGTTAGGCTAAGTGACTGCTCTAAATTGCCCCTAGGTGTGAGGCTGTAGGTGGTTGTGTGTGCCCTGCCTGTGTGCTATGGCATACCCAGCCTTCGCTCAGTGCTGGCTGAGATAGGCTCAGTCTCCCTGCACCTCTTATAGGATAAAGCGATTTGGTAAATGAGGGAGTGAGAAGTTAAAGATAGTTGTGTTACAACCATAGAATGTTTTGTTCATTAACAAATTAACTTACACAGTATATTACTTGGGTAATATACTTCATATTTAAGTTTTTTCTTTTCCTTCTTGATTTTTCTTTAATTTCTATAATTTAGAGCATTATTATGTTGTTATTTTTTTATTTGGCCAAGTTCCCGTCCACTGGACATCTGTTCCTTATCACGTGACAGCTAGCAAGCATAGAGGGCAAAGGTTACCACATGCTTCCTCCGAGGCAGGTGATTCCAGCTGACTGCATTTTTTTCGAGCTGCTGCCCAGGGGCGGCGTAACACACTAGGAGTAAAGCACTATCTGCCCCTATGTATACATGGCCCACAGACGCCAATGACTGGTGTTGCCGTGATTGACAGGGTGTGCTTGACATTCCTCGTTTCCTCCCTGAGCCAGGCAGTTATGCTGTCTTCTGGCCATGGATGACTGTGGAGTCATCAGGATTTTAATTTATGATCTACAGATAATAGAGTGAACACTTTTCTGTTGTGTTTTTTTTTAATCATTTAAAAATGTATTTAAAGACACAGTCTAATTATTATACCATGTGTAAGGATCTTCCCAGTTGTAATTGTACAGGTTCCTGCGTCCTGTGGTTATCTTCCTCATTAGCATCGAGGTGTTAACTAATTCAGTGTCGATGTACTATATGATGTCACAGGCGCCTAATGGTGTCTGATTTTACCTGGGTTCAACCGCCAAGGCGCAAGAAGGTCTTTGTAGGATTTCTCACTTGTGTGACATCATTTATTATCACCTAGAAAGAAAGAAACATGATTAAAACATGATTTTAAGCTGCGAAGAAATGCAAAGATCATTCATAAACATTTGCTCTCATTTCCCACTACATGACGTTAAGCGTAAAGAGGGCAGCAGCTTTCACCAAAACACAGAAGAAAGGAACAAGGAAAAAAACACATGCGTGTAACAGCTCACACCATGAAGTTGTAATTGGTACCTTGGTAACGTAATAATAGCTTGCCATCACCTAACTAAAGTGGAAAGAAGCAAGGATTGGAAGCTGTGGCTGGTTGGGCCTCGCTCGGTTTGTTTAGGGATGTTTTGTATATTGTTTTTTTAAACATTTACTGTGTCTGTTCTCAGAGAGGCCGAACATTTGATCATTTTGTTTATTACCACAGCAAAGTAGTGAGGAGTCATGCATCTTTATTCTTGACCACACTTTTTTTTTTGGCTTGCTCAGTTTATTGTAAAGCGGTCGTGTGTTTGATGGATGTTGGTGAATGAAAACAGGGTACACTGCACCTTTGTTCTGTACACTGCTCATTAATGAGGGGAATCTGGATTTGACTGAATGCTGATTCTCCCCATCAGTGAAGGCTCTTCTTTGCCTGTAATCCTGCTGTGTTAGATGTGTGAATTGGTGCACAGTGGAAGCAGATAGCTCTGGTGAAAGAGAGGTTTGATGCACACTTGTTTATTTATTCACAGGCAACTGCATCTGGGCGCCTTTGGTCAATTTAAGCAGCGTGCTCTTTAGTGCACTGACATTAAAAACATTTTGGCTCCGGCTGTCACCGAAGGTGAGCGGAGCCAGAGCTATAGAAATGGGTTCCGTCTGTCTGTACGACTTGTTAGTGTGAAATGTTTGGAAGGAGATGACATAAGATCACCAAATTTGGTGCATGGGTCCATCTCCGGTGCGAATAGGGTGGGATTGTGTATGGGTCACAGTGACCTTCTTTCAAGGTCACAAGGTCACTTTTTCTATATTCGGCTTGTCAAGTTTTGTTAGTGTAATAACTTCAGAAGGAAATGACATAGGATCAACAAATTTGGTTGATGGGTTCCCATCAGGAAGGTCTCAGTTGGGATTGGATATATGTGTGCCCTTGACCTTGTTTTTTGAGGTCACAGCAGTCAAGTTTGTGTTTTTTTTTTTTTTTTTTTTTTTTTTTTTTAAATTCGGATTGCCAAGGATTTTTAATGCGATGACTAAAGAAAAGTGATAACTGAAAGAAAATGACATCACGTCACCAGATTTGTTGCATAGGTTGCCATTTGAAAGGTTTCGGATACGATTGTTTAGGGGTCACAGCAATCATTTGGTGATTATTATTTATTTTTTTTAGTAATGGGTTTATATACATACACCTTTACAGTTATTATCAGTGCAGCCGTGGCAATATACATTAAATAGCCAAATAATTATGAACATCCCACCATCACAACCATCTCCAGACTGGTACTACAAAGTTAGAAGCACACAACTATATATACAATGTGTTCGTATGTTTATAGAATTACCAATTTCCTTCACTGGAACTAAGACGCCCCAACATGTTCGAGCATGATAATGCCCCTGAGCACAGAGGGAGATCCACGAAGACGTGGTTGTTCAGGCTTGGTGTGGAAGAACTCGAGTGTCCTGTACAGCTCCCTGACCTTAACCGCACTGAACACCTTTGGGATGAACTGGAACACTGACTGCACTTCAGGCCTCCTCACCCAACATGGTTGCCTGACTTCGCTAATGCTCCTGTGGCTGAATGAGCTCAAATCCTCCAGAGCCATGTTCCAAAATAGTGCAGCGCTTTCCCAGAAGAGTGGAAGTAATTATAACAGCAAAGGGAGACGCATATGGGTGTGATGCTTAAACAAACGTGTCCTTAAACCTTTGGCCGTAAAGTGTGTGTATATAAGCAAGACGTGGTGATATGTGAGTCAGAAAGTGTGTCTTGCATCCTTTCTAACAATAGTGGTATCATCTTTTGATGAGTGTGATCGCAGGTGGAGGGGTGGTGTTCTATTTTTTGCCACCGATCTGTTCCCTCTCGGTGGTTGACTGCATTGGATAGAGATGCCACTGTAGATGATCTGATTATGCGAACGCACTTCTTTCCCACAAGCTGTACAGTATAAAGGACGAGGGCCTCTAACTCTCAGCCGTTGTAGTGTCGACATACCAAAGGGATCTAAAAGGGAGCCTAGGCGATCACCAAAGTTACCACACAAGAGACATTTCTGTTGCTATGAATAGTGGCCTCTCTCTCTCTCTCTCTCTCGCTTCCTCTCTGCAGCTATAGTGTTTCAAAAATGGATTGAGGGAATGTTTTTATCGTGGGAGGGATTTGGCATGCTCCGGGTATGTACAGCACATTTCTCTCCAAGCAGCATAGCTGAGGAAACACTTGCATTCAGTGAATTCCAGGCTCAGCCCAAAATCTCCATCACCCTTAATTTCTGGGCCTTTTTTTTTTTTTTAGGTTGGGTAGGTGGGAGGGGTTGGAGAGTGGGGTTCAGTTCACGTATGCATCACATTTCCTTTGTGTGCTGATTCATGTATCGCCACTCTGGCTTCAAGACAAATTTATTTTTTAATGAATTAATAATTTATATGTTTGAATTCAAGGTTGTGAAACACTCCTACAGTTGGCGCTCTCTAAGCTATTCATGTTTGGATCCTATGTGGCTGGAGGGAATTATTTACCAACTTTGTGTGGAAATAACAAATAATAAACTTTCTTTTACATGGATCAATGTTTTAAAATTGTAACAAAAAATAGGAGAAAAAAAGTTCTTGTATTGAATCGGAATGTTTATAGACTCGCAATACAGTTCGAATCGGCACCTAGGTATCGCGATACCGGGGTGCTCTTTTAATATAGTTTTACACATTTTAAACATAAAATGTGGTTAAAATATGATCCGCTTCTTTACATATACGGACCCCTTTCTTTATTAGGAACAACACACCAATACTGGGTAGCGCTCTGCTCCCCATTTGCTCTCAGAACCACAATTCTTCGTAGCATTGATGCCTCAGGGTTGAGGATTGTTGGTGGAAACATTCCATAAAAGATAAATCCAGGGTGGACTTCAAGCTGCTGTAGCCCATCTGCCCCAAGGTTTGAGAAGTTATCAATTTTGAGATGCTTTTCTGATCAGGACAGTTGTTATATGAGTTACTGTATATATTCAGTTTTAATCTACCGTAGCTATTCTTCGCTGCCCTGTGCACAATTCTGTGTAGAACTCTAGATACTCTTGTGCGTAAAAATCAGCAGTGGTTTCTGAAACACTCCACTGATGCACAGTCGAAGTCACTGAGGTCATGTTCTTCCTCCCTTCAGACTGATGTAAACAATAACTGAAGGTATTTACAGATATGATTGGTTGATTGAATATGAACGTGCAGGTTTTCGTCGCATTTTCTTTGTTAAGTGGCCGGTGAGTGTATTTTATATAATTAACAATTGGCAGTGAAGGCGGTGGGAATGTCACAATAGAATAGAATTTTTTTTTCTAATGTACATGTGAGCAGAAGCATAATAGCTGTATAATGGTGTCTCTTTAACTCTCTTTAAGAGGTTACGTATATCCAACATGGAAACATAAAATAAACGCAAACTAAAATGATATTTTTATGGTTTATTATCCGGTGAGCTTTGCACATTCCAAGCAAAAGTAAACACTGTGTTGCTAATTAAGTTTGTGTAGCCTACTTATTCAGAATTTAGTATATATTATACTAGACGGAAACATAAGTAAACCACACTCCTTGTGTTTTAGTATATACTATGCAGAAACACACACACACACAAAAAAAACCATAAAATTAAATTTTTTTAAGGTTCATTCTTCCATTTTAGGGATAGTAAATGCAGTAGCTGCATGCTCCAGGTTTAATAAACAGTAAATGTTCATCGTTTTGATTTAAACATCCACTCGGAATACTGTTTTTAATTTCCTAATACTGAACCAGTCAGATTGTGCACTTCCTGTTTATTATATACTGATGCATTCAATAATATGGACGTGCTATTCCCCACACAGAAGAACATATAATTGATTTTACGTTGTGTTAATGAATTTTCTCTCTTACACTCGTAAACTTCAACCTCTGTACCGCATGTCCAACAGGCTACTGTTTAATGTCACTGTCCTTTATTGTATTTGCTATGAAGTTGCCTCAGCTGTACGGAAGGTTATGTTGCTGTTTTATTTCAGTCAATTCCGCTCCTTCAGACCTTTCATATTTGTTACCAAAGCTCTCGCAGGCTGGGATAACAGTGCCAGTAAGGATTTTTTATATTCTTTTTATCACTAGATGAGTCATTGTGGGTATAAATAGGTACCATGAATGGCATGCAGTAAATATGAGGGTGTTATGTGCCTTCTTGTTTTCAGTCGCTCTCCACCAGCACTGGTAACAGATGCAGCGTTCCCATTATTGTTTGGATGAGGAGCTTATGCTCATCATCAGATCCTGCTGTTCTTAATTCACTAGAATACAAAAACACTATTCTAGGTGGACTTATGCTGGTCTCTTTAATCGTATGACTCAGAAATGTCGGGAAGAAATAGGACGTTGTTATTGCTACCTGCATAAGACCGAGTTCTGCAATCTGTCAGTAGATGGATGTCTGATTATCACAGTCACTAATGCACAACCCAGCGTTATCTAGCTCATTTTAGATTGTGCATCACAATAGGTTTAAAAAGAAAACCCCAAAACTACTCTTTAGATAGAACTGAAATAACAATTACACTAATTTTGCATTCTGATTACATTGCACGTCTGATTTAGCGAAATCCACCAAGCATGAGGTGAATTATTATTTTAGAATGAACTACATGGGGACATAAGAAAAGCAAACAGAAATGAGGTTTTGGGGTAGATATAGAGAATTATTTGTACGAAGGGTTGTTTTCATTATTCATGTCATACAAAAGCCAAATTCTATATATGTTTAATTATTCATTCAAAATGGCAGTCACATCACTATTACACATGCTAGTCATGCAACGGTCATTTACCTTATCCAGTGGCAACAAAACAAAAATTTGGTTATCCCATGGTAATTGTGTAATGCCAAGAGCTATTTCATGGCTTTGCACCAATCAGAAATGAGAAAATCTATTGAATATATAATTATAATACAGTAGATATTATCCACCCGACAAACTTTTGATAATGCTTTAAATTTCAATTGAACATTTTTAAAATCAGCCATAAAAGTCCTGGTTTATTCTGCTTTTCTTATATTTTCCTGTAGTATGTGCTTAAACAATTATCTGAGACTGAGATGCTAAATTATTTATTACAGGGCTTGATTGAATACTCAAATCTGATTGGTTCATCATGATGAATAACAGTGACATAATGGCCTATTGCTAAGTATAACAGACTATTGCTATGGTGTGTGACATTAGCACTAGCAATAAAATCAAATTTATGTTAAAAACAAATCGTTCTTTAAATCACGATTTTATAAGTATCTCTGTTATTGGCTGGATAATGCACAGAGGGTTGATCAGAATGCAGAATCAACCCCTTCAGGGTGATGCAAACCTGATTCTGATCCCCCTGTCAGAGTTTATTTCCCTGTAGAGACTGACTCACTGTGCATTATCCCTTACTTACCGCAGAAACGCAATGCATTTTCTTTTCAGTAAGAGTATGGTTAAACTCTAAACCCAGATAAAATCAATACTTCACTTCCACTTTCTCCTTTTGGCATCAAAAGTAACGGATCATTTATTTCAAACTTTTATAAAAACCTAAATTAGTTCAGACTCAAGGATCCCCTTATCTTATAAAGTGAAGAGTAATCTACGTGGTTAAATCACAAATCTATAAACATTTCTACCAGCATGTGCCATAAGTCAGAGGTCTTGTTTTTCCTTGAGCTTTACCCCCCCGGTGCTCCGTCCACTTCTCTTTGATCTCCGACTAAAAACATGTCTGTGATGGATTATAGAGGACGCACCTGCATCCTTAAATAGGCCACCGCGAAGGTCGTGGAGTTAAAAGGCCTTCTCGCAGTGCTCCTTTGTGCCTATGATCAAGTCCTGAGCTCCTGTCTAATGCCAGAAAGTAAATTATAGCTTGAGAATGCAGTATCGGTGTGTCATTTCCTTGTTTAGCTTGCAGTACCAAACTGCAGTATGGGAAATGGATTGAAGGACTGGTGTGTTAGCAGGGAGGGATTTAGCTAAAGCTTTCAGTCTTTCTTTGTCCTCAGGACGCCATTCGGTACCCTGGCTTAGGTGTTTTCTGAGGTTATAAAAGAAAGCGTTGTGATCTGGACATGGTGGCTCTTAATTATGTCAATATTTCATGTTTGATTTTCTATGCTGAAGACTGCAGCTAATGGTTTCCTCCAAGTGTGTACCGCTGCTTGAGAACTCCGCATGAGCAGGAGTTTGAAAAGATGTGGTGGTTGGCTTCACATGACTTTGGAGGAAACACATGCTAGACTTCGCCCGCGCCAGTTTCTGGCTGTTGTGTGATGGAAGAGATGGCTAGCTAGTGGGTGTGAACTGGCATATGGGAGGGGAAAAAAATCTGCTACAAGATCTTACAGTGTGAGTTGACCTACTTCTGCAGTAAACAGTATTTCTAGAGTTTTGCAGAAAAGTACTGAAGACTATGAATGATAATTAAAGCTGGTGCTGCTGTTTCAGCATTGCATGTGATCATCTTTGAGAATCAGAGGTAGGTAGAGTAGTAGCAAACATGAAAGTACTTGTGATAAAAACGGCTCAAGAAGTACTTTTGTGTAACTGAAAGCAAAATGAATCCTGTCAGATCATTCCAGTGGAAAACTAATAGAAATTTTGCATGTTCCCTCACTAGTAGTTTGTTAAAGCACTTTTTTTGGTCGTATTATAGCACTCGCTCATTTTGGGTAAGAGTGTAACAACCCGGCACATCTTGATTTGGCAAATCGGTTCCACTCTTCTTTGTAGAAATGTTACTGAATTTCTATCGAATTATAAATAGTGATCTATTAAATATTCTGTATAGAACCCTTTTCAAGGCCGTAGGTTTTCAATGGCATTCAGATCTGGGCTCTGATTGGGCCATTCCTAAATATTGATCTTCTTTTTCTAAAGCTATTTCTTTTGCTGACTTGGATTTGTTCTTTGGGTCATTATCTTGCTGGAGAGTGACACATTACTTCTTTTTCAGCTGGTTGGTATTTGATGCTATTCACGAATCCCTCCATCTTTGCTAGAGACCCAGTCAGAGCTGAGGAGAAGTCGCCCTCCAAGCATGATCCTGCCACCAACATGCTTTGTTGTGTTTTTCGTATTATTGTTTCGGTGATAGGATGTCAGGTTTTTGTGCTAAACATATCTCAAGGTTGTATCTTGGTCTTATCTAAGGGTCTGTCTACTGTCTACTTCCATGGACCTGGAATTTTTTTAATAATGGTTCTGTATGTAGCCAGTGTCAGATTCATTCGTTTGCCAAACAGCTTAATCCTACTAGGGTCATGGAAAGGCGGGAGCCTATCTCAGCCATCTCTGGGTGAAGGCAGGGTACACCCTGAACAGCTCACCAGACCATTGCATGGCAACACTCACAACCATTTGCACTCACACGAATGTGCTTGTTTTTGAACTGTGGGAGGAAACTCACGGAAGCTCGGGGAGAACATGCAAACTCCACACAGAAACACCCTCACTGAGTCTGGGATTCGAACCCAGGACCTTCTTCCCGTGAGGCGGACTTGCTAGCCACTACACCACCAGAGCGCTCTAAGTTAGTTGTAGAAGATAGTGGTCTTTGCTTACCCAAATAGGAAAAGTAACCAGCATATTGTGAGCACACATCATCCAAAAGTTAGCATGTTAGTAGCCACGTGTTGCAAATGTAATGTACATACCATGAGATATGCTGCGTAAAAACATTAACCAAGATCTCGTACCAGATCCAGAGGCTTACTGAGATTCCTACTGAAGATTAATTCATATAAATATTATTGTTCATTGGTGCGATGATGTCTGAAAATTTGCATGGTTTAAAATAAACTAACACACCGTCTGAAATGTCCATGAATTTTAATATCACTTAATATTACCCCAATTTGGCTGCTTACTGTCACTTTTATTACACTTCCTAATGGTATCCCAGCAGTTAGCAACATTAACAGCATCTGCTGCACTACAGTGGCTCGGTTTTAAAGACCATAATATGAACCCTTCTCATAATAAATCCCAACAAACGTGCAGTACATGAGCAGTATGAATACCCAGATGATGTAGTACTTGTTCTTGTTTCAGAGCACTCTGCTTTGTTCTCTACTGTATCCCACAATGCACCGTTTTTTTTTTCTTTCTTTTTTTTCTGTTGTTGGTTTGTTCCAAATCATGTCTCTTCCATATGCCATACTACATTACACTATTCCAAAAGATAGTTTGCAGAGTGTTCACCCAGAGCTGTATCTGCCGAGATTGAAGAGTGAAACCACCAAATGGTTCCACATGAATGGACTCATGACGTGATGTTGGAATTATGGTAATTACAAGTTTTCATCTTGTAAAACCGTTTGTCTTTGAGAAACCTGTAATTAACAGTTGGAAAGGGTTTTGTTGTTTTTTTTTTTTTTTTTTTTTTTTAAAACTCGTGTTAAACAGTTTCCCAGTCCTGGAGAATAAACCGCCCTTGAGTAGAATCTGATCATCCACCATATTACATACTAAATATGATTTTAATTAATTGATTTGATCAATCAAATAAATGACCCATTATTCTGAGGTTAATTGGTTAGTTGAAAGGCAGCATGGTGGTGCAGTGAAAATACATAAGTACAAATCTCGTGCCCAGAGAGGGCCTTTCTTAGTGGCGTTTGCAGGTTCTCCTTGTGCTTGCATAGGCTACTTCTGGGTCCTCCAGTTTTCTCCCACAGTCCAAAGGTATGAACATTAGCACAAATTATTCTCTGCATATATTCATATACCAGGATGTTCCTGTTATTCAGTGGAATGTACCTACCAAAGGTGGTCCAAGGAAGGACAACCAGTGAACTGGCAGGAATGTCATTTGTGATCACACTGCTACGTCTGGGCCAAGGTTAGCGCGTCTGATTGTGAAGGCTTATACGTCTGGTCTGTTTCCACAAAAGATTGCTGAAACTGTTAATGCTGGATGTGATAGAAAGGAGTCAGAACTCGCGGGGTATTGCAGATTGCTGTGTATGGGGCTACCCTGCTGAAGATGCTGAAGATGGCATTACTGTTATGGATGATTAGTTTTTTATTGTGTATGGTAAGAAAATTGAACACTGCATCATTTACCAGAAAATAGATGAGTTTATTCACGCGGTCACAGGGAGGCTGAAGCCTAGTTCAGCCAACACTGGGCGAAGGTGTTGTGTACACTGCGCAGCTTGCCAGCCAATAGCAGGGCCAACTCACACCCACAACCATTCATTTTCTCATCTGGGGCAATTTGAAACACACAGTCAGCCTAATGTGCACATCTTTGGACTGTGGAAGGAAACCAGAGTACCTGGAGGAAGCCCACGTAAAAGCAGGGAGAACAAGCAAACACGAACCGGACTGGAACACAGGACCTTCTTCCTGTAAGGTAGACGTGCTAACCGCTACGTCACCATGCTGCACTCGTTGAGCTTTTTAAAAGCTAATTGATTAACCTCGCAATATAGCACTTGTGCGCTTTCTCACACCCCACAAACAAATGACTGTAAATCAATATTTTATACACGTGGAAACACATGTAATGTCATGAGACCAACCCTGTGGTTTATTATAAATGTGTTGCTCTAAGTGGCCTAGTGCACACCACATCGTGTTTCATAACTAATCAATAATGAGATTGCTCTGCAACTCTTTTTATTATTCAATTGTATTTATTAAGTGAAGTTAGTTGTTGCAGCACTGCATCACATCACTGCTACCACCTGCCCCTTTATTATGCATTGAAAAATAGGAAATAATGAATGAATTCCTTTTGTGTAAAACTTAACATGGGTAAAAAGTGAAGCTTTATAATTGGTCTGAAACCTTGTGTGCAGATGCCCCAGTGATTAACATAATTAACTGTCACAGTTACAGTTAAACCTTCATTTGGTGTATAGTGTGAAACCTCAACCATAATTTTGACTCCTCATTTAGTTCAGAGTCAGACTTTCTCCACACTCTCTAAAAAGACTTTTCTCTTCTTTTACAGTATCGCTCACCTCCCACCACTCTCTGAACACAAAAGATGCCTGAAACTTTGGTCTATACTTTTATCACCACTCATCCTGACTACTGCAATTCCCTTTACTTTGGTCTCCTGCCTAAAAGCAATAAGAAGCTTCAGTGTGTATTCCATACTGACCCTTCAGAGTTCTCACGCATTCTGCACAATCTCCTCACATCACTGATACGCTCCATGAACCCCACTAGCTACCGGTTTCAGCCCGCATCAAATGCAGACTCCTGCTTCTGACATTTTAAGCCTTATATGACCTTGTTCTAATCTACCTTTCAGTTTTAGTTCCTGCATTTCTACACCTCTGTGCTTTTTCTCAGGTTTTTTACTCAGATTGTACAATATACAAGGCAAGGGCGGCCCTGTTGCCTCATAAGGAGCAAGAAGGTTCTGGGTTCAAGTCCCGGCCTTGGACATTTTTGTGTGGAGTTTGCATGTTGTTCCCGTGCTTGTGTGGGTTTCCTCTGGGTACTGCGGTTTCCTCCCACAGTCCAAAGCCATGTACATTAGGCTGATTAGCTGTTCCAAATTGCCCCTGGGTGTGTTGGCCCTGAGATTGTCAGGCGAGCTGTTCAGGTTGTGCCCTCACTTTGTGTTGGCTGAGATGGGCGCCAGCCTCCCCAAGACCTTCGTAAGATTAAGCAGTTCAGCATTGTGAGTGAGAGAATATGCAAATCTATTTAGTGTCAGTGCCAAGACATTTGAATCTCTGGGGCTGCAATTCTGTTTCATCTTTTAAAGAGAAGCTGAAAGCCTTTCTGTTCAGAAAGGAGAAGAATCAAAAACACTGGCAAGAAAAACATGCTCCTGTTGTTTCTGTCTGTCATAAAGTTCTTCCTCCCTTCCTCCATCCCTCCATCCACCATATTCTATGATGCTTATCCATCCTGGTCATGGTGGACACTGGAGCCAATCACTGCTGATACTGGTTGAGAGGTGGGGTATATCCCGCATATCCAACACGGACACAACCAACCATTCACACTCCCATTTCCATCAGTGGGCGATTTAGAGTAACCAACTGAACGGATGTGAAAGTCTTTGGACTGTGGGAGGAAACTGGAATATACTAACAATAGAACCCTCCTAAATTGTGTCATTTTTAGATATACGTATTTTGTTTATACGTTTAACAGTTATTCTGCGACATATGCTGATCAGATATAATCTCAAACTTATAAGTCCTATCCAATCAGCTTGAGATGGTTTTATTCTATGCTCTGGATTGTGAGAAATATAGCATTTTTATTATTGTTCTTAAATTCCTTAAAAAAACAACAACTTTAAAATAGTTTGCAGGAGAGCCAGTTAGCATGGAGCTACATGCCTGTTCCTTTAGCAGTTCAGTAAAGTCACGTTTGGTGGTCTTAAAAAAAAAGTGAATCATACACACACACACACAATATATATATATATATATATATATATATAAATATATAAAATGTGTGTGTATGACTGTATGTGTGTATATTATTCATATAATGGGTGACAGTAAGAGAGACTATCAAAGTTTTTTGGATCTTATCTTATTGCTTGCTTATTTGTTTATAGTATTAAATACTGAACTTGTGATAATGGTTTGTATTATGCCGCTATCATGTCGTGTCGTTCTCGTACTACACCATCTCTCTTCCACAGCGTTTCTGGGTGAACACTTTAAACTCAAGCTGCATCAGACAAATGGAAGCATTGCATAATTTAAGCATTTGCGATCTTAAACACGGCTGCAAATTATTTAATGTTGCTTTGCATGGGGAAACATTTGCACAGAGCAAAAACATTCATGCTTAAGTTTTCTTAAGGCGGCACCTCACAGCAAGGAGGTCCTGTGTTCAAGTCCCATTGTTAGCACGGATGTTTCCGTCTGGAGTTTGCATATGCTTCCCCTGCTTGCATGGGTTTTCTCTGAGTACTCCGGTCTCCTCCTACAGTCCAAAGACACACACATCTGGCATTACAAAACTGGACATTACAGAGTGTCCCTTGACTCGATTGCGACACAGAGCCGCTTGAGTTACGCGGCCTGTAATCTCTTTGGTGAAGAGAGTGATGGCTGTGATTGTAGTTAGCTATGGCTCAAGAATGAATGTAAAAATGAATTGTACAATTTGGGAGCCCTGTTGTTCTCATGTATATCCTTTGACCACAAGAAAGTAAAGTTTTAGTCTGATTTTTCTGAGTAATAGAATATTAATCAGGCACCTGTCATATTTATCAGTGCGCTCACATTCTGACACACTGAATGACTCATTCCTTGGCACTCTTATTTTCCTGCTCTAATGGTGTTTTTTTTTTTTTCCCCCCCTCTCACAGTCCTAAGTATGAAACTACCCCACATCACCGTGACATTTTGCTCTGAAAAGGGTGCTTTTATTCCACTTCTTTTTAAGACCTCCCAACTTGTCATCTCTGATATCCGGCTTTCTTTTGTGTCTTCAGTGGAGCCCTGTAGTTACGAATGCGCCGGACAGGTGTGTGTATATTACTTTTTCTTGGCCTTCAGTGATGGGAAGTTCTTCTTTATCATACGATTGTGCCAACTTGCCCATCACCTTCTTTTGTGTCCCCATAATCGGAGCGTGGTAATGGTGGTAGTGCTTGCCTTAGCACTGTGAAGCTAAACGCACAAGCGGTTCTCAGTCATCCCAATGAAAAGCTGTGCACGAAGTAATGACCGAGTAAGCACTTCACTCACCTCACCGTGTCATGTCTTCTAGGGGTTTTGTTTGTAGTTTGTCCAAGCATAGCCTGGGAATTATCACCAAAGTAAATCAAGCCCAGGCCAAGTCTGCTTGCCTGAGAGATCAGAGACAGTGTCCCAGGAAGGCAAAATAAACAACGCCAGAATGACTCTGCTATCAGGGTGGCATTGATGCCTGATCAGATTGTCCATGCTTTCTTTAAGGTGAAGACTGCCAACAAAACCTTATCTTCTTACATGAGTGAAGCAGATTTGAAGCAGGGATCAGATCTTAAATCTGTGCAGGTGGTGCTGGTAGATTGGTTCAGCACAAAGCCAGGAGAACCCTGCAAACACGAAAATTCAATTTGTCAGATGGATTCCATTAATGGAATGGGAAGTGAATTTAATTATGAGAAAACATTAGTTGCATGTCAGGTTTGTGTATTTTGTGTGTGTGTGTGTGAGAGAGAGAGAAAGAGAGAGAGAGAGTGTGTTTTCCCTGTGTTAGTCTGGGGTGTGTGTTTTCCCTGTGGTAGTCGGCTGTGTGTGTGGGTGGATGGGTGTTTGTATAGGTGTGTGTGTGTGTGTGTGTGTGTGTGTGTTTTCCCTGTGGTAGTCTGCTGTGTGGCTTGTTGTGTTTGTCCATCTGTGTATTTGAAGTAAGTAATTAAACCTCAGTTTGGTTCTAAGACTGTAGCCTTTCTGTCTGTCTTTCTTTCTTTCTTTCTTTCTTTGTCTCTCTCTCTCTCTCTCTCTCTCTCTCTCTCTCTCTCTCTCTCTCTCGCTCTCTCTCTCTTTCTAATACCATCTGGAATAATTGATTGTCTGTGTCATTACCTGACACCCGCTGCCTAACTTTTAAGTTAACTTTTAACTTTTTGAGTACGGGTGCTTTATTTCTGTTGGTTTGTAATTTTTATCACTGTGAATTTGACATATGAACCAAACACAGGTGTAACTATTCATACAAGCAGGAAGTGATTTGCTTGTTGATTTGCCGCTAAAAGTTGGACAAAGCTGGTTGCCTCGGTAACCCTTTGCATGTTTCCCACCTCCAAATGTTTCCGAGTGAAACAAGCAGTAGCTGGTCAGTTGTGTGCATGTAAACAGTGCTAGACTTCACCAGCGACCATTCAAACCATCATTACGTTCTTTTAGTTCACAGATCACACAGTTCATAAATCAAAGCCGTAACTTTTTCCTGGTTCCTCTGATGCTTTGTTACAAATTGTTAAGCCACCTTTTCATCTCTCTGATGAATTCAATGTGAAGATATCTAGTGAATCTAGCGATATCAGTGATTGTTCCAAACGAAATCAGATGAATCTTTGTAAATAACATGCTGTAATGTAAACTTCAGTACCGTCACATCCAGATAATATTCACAACCCGCCGTACGTGCTACTATGGGTGGTCTGCTGGAGAAAAATGTGGCAAAACCGTGCTTGAGACTTGCATGTGTTCTGCATCATAAAATGTCGCAGACTGGTCGTGGAGACTTTTGGTCTGCACATGTAAATTCTATGGGCCACACAGCATACGTGACCCACACGCGACAAAAGTGGCAAGATTCCAGGGGGATCATGTAGCTTTGTAGAAGGGAAGATAGTAGATAGCTGTCGCCATACCTCCACAGATACTGAGTATTGAACCTCTATAGGCAGATGATAGATGCTAAAGAGAGGCACGAAACAAGTCAGAAGTGATTGTCACGTGCTAACCATGTGCGCCAAGTGCGACCTTTACTCCTGGCGCACGGATTGCAAGTCACACACTGAACGCGATGCAGTTTTTCCCTATGCCTCGAGCAGGTCAGGCGTGCAAACCTGTACTAGATAAGTACTATGCCTGTACTCTTTCCCAAACTTTTCCTCGGATTCCTGCGGACGGGCTGCATGCTACCAAACACTACGACCCATGCGTGTCCAAAACGAGACAGGCTTTAGCAAATGCAGCATCAAAACAAAGGAATATGATTACATAATAGTATAGTATAGTAAGAGTATAGTGTATATAAAAGGAATATAATGAAGCATCCTAATACAATATTCAGTGCTTCCAACTTTTTATACAAATTTCACATCATGTATAGGTTGATAAGCTATGCTGAAGACTCTTAATAAAAGAAGACTAGCAGTAAGTGCCAGCAGTAAATTACAAACCATTTGAATGATGGTGCATTCCTCCATTGAATCCAAATATATACCAGGTATTTTCTTTTAAGTATTCTTTGGTGTCTGCCTCTGAGTGCTAAAATCTGTCTATCAACTGTCATGCCTGCAAACTTTGTATGATTTGAAATATCCAGTATATAGTGAAATAGAGTGCTTTTGACATCCCATGGATTTGAACTCTCAATCTCTCCGAATTTTCAGTTGCACTGCTCAGGATCTCGGAGTTATCAAATATTTATAGCAGCTTTAAACCTGGCCCATTTCAACTCCGCACCATCTTCACTCTTTCACTGTAAGGTGTTTGGCTTGTTGAGTCGTGCAGCATTGCACAGTTTATCTCTCTCTGTATTTACCACAACTAATTACCATGCTTTCATTTTGCTGTGTGAAATGAGGCAAATGACAAACCACTGTAGGGCGTCCATGTTTTATTATACGCTGCGCTTATAGTTGGTCATATGAAAGTGCAAATACATACAAGACACATTTAAAAGATTAATTTGATTAATCAGATATCTTTAAGAGGTGCTCTGGGGCACATATTAGCAAAGTATATATATGTACCTGATTCTTCATCGAACATTAGGCACCCAAAACCCCTCCCACTAGGTGACGTACACTGTGTCACACCTTCAAAAGCTTAAAAAAAAATTTATCAGTTAATACAAGATTTTAAAAGTGGCACGGTCAAATCACAGTACTGGGTGCAGCAGTCATCTTGGGCATAACAATTGCTAAAACAAGGCCCGCAACTGGAAATTATAATGACCTCATATGCATATTACCTCAAAACACAGCTTTTAAATCCAGTCAACCAGAGACACATTTGACTACAAGTGTTAATGCATGTGATTTAAAATCTCATCCGGAAGCATTTCCGATTCCCAGGTGCAAACAGAAACTAAGTAGGTTTTTTTTCCCCCCACATTGGTTTTTAGCCTGTCTGCAGGCAGATTTGATTGTGGCTTCAATTTTGGCAGGGTGACCCCCATTACCTGTTTTTCCACACAGGAAATAAATTCCCAAAAGCTGTGTATCAGGGCAATTATGAACAGTCCACTGTGCATGGTTTATATTTATTACTCATCACTCACTTATTCGCCAAACCACTTAATCCTACTAGGGCTACAGGGAGGCTGGAGCCTATCTCAGCCAACACTGCTTGAGGGTAGTAGTACATTCACACCCAGGGTCAATTTGGAACAGCCAGTTAGCCTAATGTGCATGTCTTTGAAACCCACGGAAGTACATGGAAAACATGCAAACTCTGCACAGAAACACCTGAGCCCGGGACTCGAACCCGAAACTTTGTTACTGTGAGGTGGACGTGGTATCCACTACGCCATCGTGCCGCCGTTATAATTATTGCTGTCACTTATATGGTGAACGGCTTACTCCTATTAGGGTCTTGGGGAGGCTGTCAGCTGACACTGGGCAAAGGCGGGGCACACCCTGAACAGCTCACCAGGCCATCGCAGGACCACCGCACATCCACTCACACACATACACACACACACACACACACACACAGGGGCAATTTGGAACAGCCAATTATTGTAATGTGCATGTTTTTTGGACTGTGGGAGAAAACCCACAGGGAGCACATGGAGAACAATCAAACTTCACACAGAAATGCTCTTCACCGAGCCTGGGATTCGAACCCAGGATCTTCTTGCTGTGAAGCGGACGTGCTGACCACCGTGACGCCCTGCATGCTCTTTTTAAGAAATATGTTAGAAATATTAATTAAATTAATATTAAAACTGCCATTAGTAGAGCAGTTCTCCAGTTCACCTGCAGTAGTCGAGCCTTTATTAACACTAACAGCAGTTCTTGTTTTGATACATGATGGATGGATGGATCCTTTGAGGGAAATTCTTGAGCTGCACCAGCAGAGACAGCAACAGTTAGGTAACAAAAATAACAGAACACATCTAAATGTGTCAAGAATTTAAATATAAAAATATAAAAAGAAGACATTAAGACCGTAGTGGCATGACTGTGGATGAGAGAAACGGTTACTAACTGCAGCATGAGAATATCTCTAGGTAAGATATCCAAGTGTTTGAAGAATATAAAAATATAAAACCTAATACAGTATTAAAATATACACTGAAAATGCATGGCTTTTATGTACAGCTTATTCTCATATCTTTCTTTCTTGTGGATTCTTGTCACACAGGCTGTGATGAGGCGTGCGATCTGAGCAATCCTCTTAGTAACCAATCGGGTTATTCAACCCCCAGTTCCAGGTTCAGATAGCTTTCATGCGTGACATGCGCTGACCCTGAAGTTCACTTCAAGTGAAACCTATAGCGCTATTTTCCAGTGCACCAGATCTCAACCCACCTCACACCTGAGTCTGAAATGAACTCTTAGTGCAAACAACCAAAAGTCTGAAGGAAACATGTTGTTTTTACACTTGAGATCATTTAAAAACTGCCTGAAAGTTATGGTCGTAGATTTAGCGCCTAGCTTATTTTAGCAATGAGACAAGATGCTAGTGACTCACATGCTGGGGAACATGTCAGATCCCTGAGATAGAAACTAGACTAATGAAAGATCTAGGGTGAAAATCTTGTTACGAGTGTATAAATTTGTCAGGCTGTCATGTCATCGGGAACAGCAGCAGGAGCTGTATTAGTGCATAACAGTGTTGCGGATGTAGCGTGGCTTACTGCTTTTCCTTCTTATTACTCCTCCAGATAAATGTCATATTTTTTCCCTCTTCCCAACATGACCTGCTGATGTCCCTTCAATAATTGTGCCAAATTTCTGAAGTTGTATTGAAGCTGTTTACCTGATTATGGGTGCAGAAGACTCCCTATTTACATCTTCAAAGACTACTTTCATAAATGAGCACACGTTTAAAAAGAAAACTTCATCCTGAAAGGTTTCCTGCATGTTTTAATTGGAATTTTTTTATGATGTGTTGCACCATTCTGAGGCTAATTTGTTGGCTGGTCCTGTATTTTGACACCGGAGGTATCTGGTGTCAAACTCTTTATCGCCTAGTAGTTGTTGTTGTTGTTGTTTTGTGGATAGTTGGCTCTAAAAGTCCTATTCCACTGTTATTAGCTATCAGAATCGCATGAAACTCGCCAGACTTGTTCTTGTGGACAATAGCTAGAATTCCATGGAGGATGACTGTGGATTTTCAAACCAGAAACAGAATCATAACTGATGAAATTCAAAGTCCAACTGGCGATTTGTCAACATTATACTAAGCAACAATGTCAACAAATCTGTGTGGTCAGGTTTTTGACTTTTCAACCCAGATGTAGAATCATTACGCCCAAGTAAGTTCTTTCTCCTCCATTATTACTGCCTGGAATCAGCCGAATCTTTGCAGGATTATACTAGATGACCTGACGAACAATTCTTTGTAGCTGGAGTTTTGATTTTCAGACTGGAAACAGAATCATGATGTCATCATTAAACAAATTCAAAGTCCAACTGCTCTATGATGCATGGACAGAATCTAACGCAATTTGGAAACATTATACTTCGTGACAATGCCAACATTTCTGCAGGGTCAGGTTGTTCACTTTTGGATTTTTTTTGATTCTTAAATCAGAAACGGAATTATTGGCATTACCAACTATGTCGCTGGATCCGAATGCGTCACAACTGTGTGTAGCTTGTTGTTATTCCTATAAGAAGTTAGAGGTTATGCGCCAGTTTTATGCAACAATAAAAAAAACAATCAGTTATGTATTTAGGTACTAAATTCTAATGAGAAATTCAGTATAAACTTAGTGGAAGCATAAAATCTTCCAGACTGCACTGAAACTATACGAAACAGCTGCACTTATTCACAGCAGAGGCTGAGCCTGACTAGTTAGTAAGTTAGCAGGTAACAAGCACGGTGATGTTGAGAAGTGGAATTAGTATTAAAGTTGAATTTTGGAATGTGATCCCTCTGAGTCGAGTGTATACATGGACACAAGTGCTGCTGCATCACTTTTTTCAGCAACAATGAAACAAGGACTAATTGTAATTTAGGAAACCCTTAACTGAAGTTTCCGTAAGTGTCTCTCTTATTGACTGTAGAATTTTGTGAATGTATTGTCCTAAGAATTGGAACCGAAATCAGCGTTATTCTTTAAATGATTGTTTTAGAGACTTTCGTTCAATGTTGTAACCTTACGCAGCATGTTACTGCTGTCTGTAATCTGAGTGTGGACGTGGCAGTTGGAGTTCAGCACCCTCTTCTAATCTCGACCTAATTCCGATTTGACTGTGGTTCTGTAAATGCAAATTTCACCAATAGTGATTCATTTCCATTTTGAATTATTTATTTGTAAATGCACCCTGAATTGTTACGTGTCAGCAAATTAAATGATTAGTGCAGGGTTGATATTTGCATAATTGCATGCTGTATTATGAATATACAAATGTCTATCAAACTATACAGGAGCTAGAGCCTACTGAAAACACAACTTCTTCCACTGTGTTAATAACACCAGAGTGCAGTGGCATTATAATTCAGCTACAGTTCATTGTTTAAGCGATATTGCACAAGCACTCAAAGCTGTGGCAATGTTCAGTTTAATTGTTTACTGTGAGGACAATATTGCTTTTACAGTATAGTTCTATAAACAACAAATTTATATCAAGCAAAGCCCCTTTCACAACAACCTGTGACTTTTTTTGCTTGTTTGTTTAGTTTTGTTTTGTTCTTTTTTTGTGTGAATTTAGTGGAGGGTGGCACAGCGGCATAATGGTTAGCATGTTCGCTTCACAGCAAGAAGGTCCCAGGTTTGAGTCCTGGGCTCAGACATTTCTATGTGGAGTTTGCATGCTCTCTGTGCGCTTTAATGGGTTTCTTTGGGTAATCCAGTTTCCTCCCACAGTCCAAAGACATGCATGTCAGGCATATTGGCTGTTTCAAATTACCCGGAGATATGAATGTGAGTGTGAATGATTTTGTGTGTGTGTGTGTGTGTGTGTGTTGGCCCTGCAATGGTCTGGTGAGATCCAGCCTCTTCACGACCATCGCAGGATTAAGCAGTCCAGCAAATGAGTGAGTGAATTTAGTGGAGCTACGACAGGAAGGAATGATGTAGGTTTGTGTGAGGTGGATTTGAGAGATGCATAGTTGTGTTTACATATAGAATATGTTTTGTACATCTGTCCTGTGGAAAACATGGACACCACACCACTGCCCACTGTCTTTAATATTTAAAGTAAAAAGTTATAATTTGTAACAGATTAAATGTCTGTATTCTTGTCTGAATGGTTTGTCTGTGTATTTTGTCTGAGAAATTGATTTTACAAATTTAAAAATGTGCTTTTTAAGGGCCCCATAGACCTCCTGAGAAAAAAGTGATGCAGATTAAAATGTTTGTTTTATTATTTTTATACTGGTCAGTGGAAAAGAGATCCAGATTGTCTGATTGAATGACAGGTTATTATTTACCTACAGTGGCTGTCCTTAAGCCATTTCCAGCATATTTTACACTCCGGACTCATGTCTTGGTCGGACTTGCTATTTCTGGAGAAAATATACTTATTCCTGCACACTATCGTCAGAGTTGACATGAGTCGGGCAGTAATTTGACAGGGCTTGTCAACTCTGAATAGCAGAGAACTGGTGAATACTTGATAAGATGTCAAACCCCCGAAACCCTAAAAAAAAAAACCTTCTGATGAACAGCAAAGTAAAAGATATACCGGATTTTAGAAATCCCTACTACTAGCAATTACCTAGACCAGAAGTCCTCAAAGCATTACAAGACAATGTCTGAAATCCATTTAGTTCCAGTTTTGTTTGAAATCGCCTTGTTTAGGGTGCCTGCTTCTTCAACTCACATATTTCGGATCTTTCCTTTCCTTCAAGTTCGGGTTTGATGTTGTGCCCCCGCTTTGAGCTTAAAGCTCTTCAAGTATTAAATAAATAAGCTAGCTACAAAAAGTAGTGCTTATAGTTGGCACACTGACAGGGGTTCATCCCAGACTGATGTGTTCAGTCAGTCAGCAGCTGGATTTAATGCACACTGCAGACATGTTTAAACTCTGCTATGCGACAAGCAGCACTAAATTATTTACAGTAGGTTTCTGTCAGCATCCTATAAGACACGTGCTGACCTACTTTCACATAAACAAATCTGGATTCAGTGTGTGACCAGGCAGTATGCATGCACTACTTGCTGTAGTTTGTGTAAATGCAAAGCCCATAGCAGTTCACTGATTGGGTTAAAGTAATGTACTGCGTCACATGTTGAAACCTCGCGGCATCAATTCATATTAAATATGACTCTGGGATTATTGAAGTTTCAAGATGGATGTAGTTGCGCATATCTCTCCCTCATGCTATTTTTTTTTTTTTTTTTGTGTTGACCAAAAGGACCAAGACAAAAGAAAGAGTTTAATTGAATTAGTTAAACATGAATTCAGGACATCTCCGCACTTAAAAATTCACATACCCATCTCTCTGTTCACCAAAACAAACCTTGCATTTCAGCAGGGCTTCTTTTTGGATTGGCTTCACAAATAATTAGGCTTGGGCCCTCCTTTATGCTAATGATTTGCTAATCTCCTCCTGAGTGCAGGGCTTAATGAGGGTGGATTATCCTTAGTGAGAGCTGCAGTATGGAAATTAGTCACATCACAAGATGGAAGAACAGAACGACTTTACATATTTTGAAGCATCTGAAACCAGGCTTGTTGTCCTCTGAGGCCACCCTTGGATTGTAAACAAACACTAATGAGTTGCGGGAAAGAGCCTTCACTCACCGAGGTTCAGGGAAGTAGGGCAGTGCAAAATATTGTTGGGTATGTGAGTAAAAAGAAAAGAGTCTTTAAGGGAAGAGAAGGGAGGAAGCCTTGTGTGTTGATTTCTATTGTTCTGCAGAGGGATGCAAAAAACTGAATGTTAATGTTGTTTGGAACATGATCATTTTTACCCATCATCCCAGTGGGCGTGAGGGATATTGTTGTCACGCTCAATGTCCGTCGGTCCACAGTTGCATTTCATGCACTAACCGATCATCACTATTTTTGGTGGGGATGTTGTGCCAGTGTAACTACACAAGCCTATCGATTTTCGTTGCAGTCCGATATCCAATATGGTCACCGCAGCTGCCATCTTGAGTCTGTATTCCACGAACTAGTTCACAAGTGCCATCATCAATCATCACCATTTTTGATGGTAATCTTGGAATTGTGTAACTACACAAGCCTATCGATTTTTGTTGCAGTTCGATATCCGATATGGCTGCCACAGCTGCCATCTTGAATCTGCATTTTACGCACTAGCTCAAAAATACCATCATCGATCATCAACATTTTTGGTGTGGATGCTGGGACTGTGTAACTACACAAAGCCTATTAATTTTTGCCATGGTGCGAAATCCAATGTGACCATCACAGCTGCCGTCTTCAGTCAGTGTTCTGCGCATTAACTTGAAAATGCCACCTTTTTATAATGTGAGGTGTGAGCTGAGGGGTGTTGCCCGCATTGTGGAGCTATTTTTCTGGTACTTTTATGTGTTTCACCATCAAAGGCACGAAATGTAATTGGACAAGCAATCATAAGTCAAATTTCAATTTTTAATACTTGGAGACAGATTATTTACAGTCACTGACTGTAATCTGAGGTCTGGAGCCCTTCACCAGATGTTGGGTTTCATCCAGCTTGGTTCTGCTCCATCAGGCCTTTAAGTGCAGCTGTCTTCAGTTCCTGTTTGTTCTTTGGGTATTTTGTGTCCTGCTGCTCAGGTGATTGGCTTGGATATTTTAGGATATCAATTTCCCTTAGTCAGTGCTTAATTGATTAGTAATTAATTAGTAATTGGTCTGTAATCGATTTGGTCACACTTAATTTTTTTTTGTGATCTCTGTAATGGGTTTTTGATTTTTAGCCTAATGATTGCTTGCTTGTTTCACTAGCAGTGACAATACTCGTTAATCCCAAGAGTTAACAGCAACAGCTTCCAAAGGCAATTGGCACACATGATGTTTTATCTGCTTATATATACAGTGAAGTAATGAAATAGGGACTAATGTGCACCTGACCATGGAACAGCTGAGCAGCCGTTTATCTTTGATCCCTTTAAAAGCGGGAATCACATGTAAGTAGGGTTGGGCATTGTTTGGATCTTTTTTCTGATGCCAGTGCTAAATCAGAACGTTTAAACCAGTGCAGATGACTAAACAGTCATTTTTTTTAAAAATATATATTTATATGTATCATGCAACAACATTAAAGAACATCTTATTATTTCTAAGAAAACTATACATAAAAAAAAATTATATATATATATAAAATATAAAATGCATTTTATCTGTCTTTGTTTAAGCGCAACAGTGGGGGAAAAAAATTCATAAATTGATTTTATAAAATGTATATTTATTTATTTATTTATTTTGTTTAATTTAATAAAATGCCCATCCGTGACATGCAATGCTGTCACCCGCCTCTTTTCGAACTGCTGCGCATGCGTAACACACTCGGAGGGAAAGCGCTATCCGCCCCCTCGTACGGATGAGCTCACAGACACACATGATTGGCTGGTGATCGCTGTGAGTGACAGGGAAGTGAGCATATGCCATCCCTTCCTCCCGTGAGAGCTCGGCCAATTAGCTCCCATAGACTCCCGGTCACGGATGGCTGTGGCATCAACCCGGATTCGAACTTGCGATCTCCGGGTTGATAGATAAAATTGATATTATTATGTCTTTATTGGAAAGAATGATAATATGTCCTTAAATAAATAAAGTCTCATTTTAAGTTGTTTAACTATGAAAAAAATTACTGCAGGACTCAAACATTAATGTAATGGAGTATAATGTGTGTCTTCTAATGATTCTTACAACCTTCAGTATGTGGTAATCTCAGTTTCTGTATTTTTAGTCATTAATTTTGTGAGTGTGTGTGTGTGTGCTGTGTACTGTATACTGTATATTGCTAATATTGTACATGCAGTGAGTATTGAATACACAGTGTATCCTAACAGTGTAATACATTAGCTATGGTGCAAGGTAAACTGTTACAGATATAATGCAGGTATTTAACTTCAGCTGGTTCTGTTAAAGAAAATGTAAAGCTGTACTGTGTAGAGTATATTTTACATACTTTTTTTTTAATTCATTTCATGTCTGATTAGGAAAATACTTTTTTTGCCTTTTAGTGTCTTCATTTCTTTGGAAATTCAAGGGAACTTCAAATGTTCCCGCAAAATATACAACTAACATTTAGCAAGATGCATTAAGTGGCGCCAAAATGAGGCACCAAAGTGGCACTAAGATGTAATCAGCTAGATACCGAAGGTGTGCAAATGGTTTTGGCCCCCAGCTCTACGCATAAGATATGTTGTATTTATAACACATTCTCACATAAACACCCACAAATAAAAGCTAAAAGTCGGCATTTGAGCACATGTTCAGTGTTTCAACTCCAATATACCGTACTCTGTTACAGATAAAATAATTATTCATGGACCCGACTATGACAACAATGTCCTTGTTAGCAGGTTGAGGGGGAAATATTTGGTATTTATTTATTTTCAAGAGGTTGGAATTTGCTGTTCTTTATCTATAGTTGGTTCACTAAAGCTACCATCAAGCCTGTTAAAATGTGGCGAGATGTGGAGAAGCTTCTACGCAATGTGACAGGATTCCCTTCTAGAACTTCTCGAATATTGTGGAATTTTACAACGTTTATTCGAGGCATGGAAAGTGAGGGGATTTGGTCCTTTTGGGGCCAAGTCATGGAATATCATCAGGGAATGTTTGTCTGTAACTTGTTTAAATATTTCCATGTAGTATTTTTCTTTGAGTTATTTTATGACATTTAAACAGTGAAAAGTTTTTTCTTTTCTTTTTTTTCTGAAAACATTTGTGAACTAGTACATAAAGCTTACAAATGGTTACTAATGGGTTTTAAATATTGTGACAAAGATTTTTCCATTAATTATATACAATGAAACAAAAGAA
>JAQMYF010000015.1:18325483-18338350 GCA_030014195.1 Neosilurus mollespiculum
TTACAAATGGTTACTAATGGGTTTTAAATATTGTGACAAAGATTTTTCCATTAATTATATACAATGAAACAAAAGAAAAGAAAATAGAATAAATGAAACTTTTTAGTTAGTGAATGTTTGGGGAAAAATCCGGGAATTCATTGGACTCCCCTCGGAACCCTTTGACTGTGAATCAGCCAAGCAACTTCAATATGCCTTTACTTCCTGTCTCAGAAGGAAAACCTTCAACAAATGGAGTCAACTCACAGCTTTTAGCCAAGCTCATAGGTACTTGTTTAATTCAGTATACTGCAAACTGAATGTAGAACATTTACTGAAGATGGTATGCATTTAATAATTATTAAGAGTAAAGCATTTGAAAACCAGCTATTTAAATAAATTAGTCCCTCATTTATGCCCATCATTAATTGCTATAGGAGTTGTATCAAAGTGAAACTTGGCAGATATGATAGGACTTTATATAAATCTTTGCTGTGTAACTTGTGAGCAGTTTTCTGGTTTGGGATCTGCGCTGAATCTCCTTAAAGCCCTGTTTAAAATGCCACAGTTCTGGGTACGTGCAGCGGGGTACGCGGCAAATAAAAAGCAGCCCAAGACCGTTATGCCTTTGCTTGGCCTGGTTTTGATGTGGTGGAACAGTAATTGCCTGGATGAACAAACACTTGAGAATGAGTGCTACCACACAGGCTTATGGAAAATTGGGGAAAGGGTTTAGCAAAGTTCTGCACTATAGCAGTGTAACAACCTATGTTTGAATAAGGTTTAAGTTTATGGCCTCTATTAAAGCAGAAAGTACAGAAAAGACCTCATCATTACTTGACTGTTTATAAAACCTCTTCAATGCAAGCAACTGAAAATATTTAGCTTTATTAAATGGCAAGGCACTACACGCAATCTGATTGGTTGATGTGCAAGCAATAAATCATATATCCAGACCAAGACATATCCGACCAGCAAGTTAGCTGCATTGTGCGCTATGATCTTTAGTAGCTTCCAGGGGAGAAATTTTTCTTTTGTTTTATTGAAAATGCACTTCACCCTCGATTTTCTGGATTATAACGGGGATAGGCTGTCCGGGAACCTCAAAAGTCCGTCAGTTGCTAATATCCGGGGTCCCTACCGTTTCCCGGACATTTACCATTATCAGTCCGGCATTATTCGGCATCAGTCCCGGACTTTTACAACACTTATCAGACACTCAATACACAATATTGTCTGGGAAATCCGAAATCCGGGAAATAGGGGTACGGGAAATCGAGGGTGAAGTGTATAATGTATCCAGGAAATATTCTAAGGGATAAAGAACAGCAAGAGTCCAGCAAAGTACCCACTGCTCGTTGAAAAGCCTTTGTTTGTCACAGGAAGGGAAACATGCTGAAAGCTAAAAAGCCCTCACATACACCAATGAAGACGCCTTGTTCACAGTTGGGTAGCACCACACCCGGCCTTTGGCTCGGTCTGTACTGAAGACCTCGTGCTGAGGTTTCTCGGTACAGACCTCGCGCTCGGTTAATGCGGACGTGTATTACTTGTGTGTCCTGCTAAATGAGGATTAAACACTTTATCTTGTTATGTAGGAGTTTTAAAAATATAAGTAATACGTGTATGTTCACATTAACCAGTTTAGACTACAGGAATCACACTTAAAAATTCGAATGCCTCTTTCTCAATAAATTATTCACATGATTGAATTGAAGCATACAGACAGCGACACTGATTCTGCCCTTTGTCATTATGTTATGCTAAACCAGAGCTTAGCATGCCATTCTTGCCCCATACCATTCATACCAGCTAGAGTGAGAGAGCCTCTCTATATTATTCAGACTTATTATCTAACTGAGTGGAGAACTGTTACCATTCCTCTTTTTTCCACGCTATGCAATACTGAAGGTGAGGCCTACCCACGATTAGCGATGTGACGAGTGCTGAAAGAGTGCTCTGTACATCCAGCTCCGTCATTATGCGCCTTTGAGCGTCGGGCCGCTGGGGGACAATCCATCCCTTTGTTCGGTGATGTTATTGCACTCTGGCTGTGTACTGTACTGAATGGCAGTGTGAAACCCATGTGAAAATCCCTCCGAGGCTGCATGAATTCAGTCAGCGTTGGGGGAACTAGGCCCTCAGTGGAACAATGAGGCATTTTTCCCATTCTTGTTGCTCCCTAAAAAAAAATGTCCAGACTAATGCCCTAGAGGCTTCAAACTCAGAATAATATGCCATTCTGGGGTTGCTGTTTTGTGTCGTGGATGATGCATACTGTGTGGGTCATGATTCGGATGTGCACCGCTTGTTTTAGTTGGGGCAGAGCTCTGGTTCCAGCGCCGCCTACCCGAAGCAACAACAGAGGATGTGGTTTATTGTAATGATGGACAAGAGAAATGTCCTAGGTGACCTCATCTTTATCAAACAAATCAAAAGTTACAGTGTCGGGTTGGTTTACTCGTCGCTTTCTCATTTGTGTAAATGTCACAGAATGGCATTTTACTTCATGTGCCTTTATATAAACTTGCACTTCTCATTCATTCGACTCATATGGAATATAAACCTGAAAGGAAATGAGGAAATCTAATTATAACAGAGAAATCATCAGTGCTGAGTTCTGAACATGACGAGATGCCCTGATTTACGAGATAACAAATCCTAGAGAGGGCGATAAGAGAATGCATTATTGAAATGAAAACGCTCCAGTATGAATCATGCCCATGTGTTGTGAAGCCTTCTGTATTTTTTTTTTCTATGCTTTCTCCAATTACTGTTGCCATTTTGTTTGCTGTCTTTAGCGACCTGAGCCTCTGGTCGGGCATGTCGACATGCACCGCTCTTCACCCTAATTGGATCATGTTATTCACCTGGGGCCTGACTCCATCTTGCTTTCCATAAATGCCAATCTGTGTGCCACCGCGGATGGATGCTCTCTCTCATAGCTTGTCTGCACTTAGACTTTCTCTTTGTTTGAGTGCATATGAAACCACACTTGCTGCCTCTAGGGTGCTTCAGTAGCAGAGGACGAAGTGTGAAAAATGGAGCCGCCGATACCACATTATCTAACGGATATTTTTATATCACATCTGGGCTCTGTTTACTTTAAAGTGGTCCTGCCGTGTGAGAAACAACCGAGCTTGATTTCCATCAGCATGTGTTTTCTTTTTAAAATAAATGACTTTTCAGTTCACAGAATGGGATTGGATTTTTTATTTATTTATTTATTTTTGGGGGGTGGGGGTCCTATTAGTTTAAAATCAACAGGAAAGAAAGCTATACCACCCACCCCATTCCTGTTTATTCTCCTAGTTCTTTCACACTGTGTGCATGCAGGCTTGTTATAACGTCACTCACTGCATCCTGCTGGCTGCTATGCATCTGATCCCAGTTCTTTAGAGGCTTCAGCATCTTTCAGCCACCATCTTTTGGCTCAGGTTCTTCCGTATGTTTATGATCTGAGACGACATGAAGAGAAAATGTTGTATTGTTTCCGTCGGCCACTGTCTGGGCCAAACATGATTCCACCACCGGCGTCGGCGTACAGACGCACAATGAATGCTTGTATAGTTCGTTGAACTTTTTGTATATAGCTTTTGGATTGAAGTTATTGTTTGAATTCGCATTTGAATACTGTTTGTTCTTTGGGAGCATCTGGCTGCAGGGACAACTATTTGAAGCATATTCCTGCTAGACAGGATGCATTCAGATGAAGAACATATGCAGGTAGCGGCATCTCTTTCTAAACCAATCCAGCAAATCAGATCAATTAGCCCAACATGCGCCTTTAGCATTTCATAGCCATGTTATATTATGTATAATTACAATATATTCTTTATCTTATATCTTCTGTGAATATGAAGTATACGACTACATGTAATGGAAAATTGCATATAAGTGGAGCTTTTTACATGTTGATTTTGGACAGTATGGCGTCCCAGTTTTCACCATTATCCCTGAGAAACTCCCACCATCTTGAAATGACTGACACAGGCACAAAACTTTGCAGTGTTTTCCTCGGAGCAGTGCTGAGTGCACAAAGGAAGACTGACATTTTGTGTGGAGACAGACAGCACGGTACAGCGGAAAAGCCTTTTCCAAGAGCTCGGTGGCCATGGCAACCAGTTAACCTAGGAATTGGGGAGGGGGCTTATCCATAATTAAGGGTGTTTGGGGGAGAGCACTTCTCTGGTCAACACTTGAATTGAAGACTCACATGGTCAATATAAGTCCATTTAAGGTATAACGAACAACATGATGCCTTCTTTCTATTGATTTAACCCCCCTACTTTGATGAGGGTGCACATCAGTCTGTCTCTTCATATAGAGGCTTTAATACTGTTTTATTATTATAGAATGAACTCTGTTAGATTTTTCCGTTGCCTATTATAAACTTCAAATTATTATACTGTAAATTAATCCTTTTCTAAAGTATTTAAAACCATCATGTTTATCATCCAGGAGCTGGTTATGGTCTGATATTTCGGTTCGTACTATTGATTCGTCCCTTTCCCTATTCTTAACATGCCCTAACAACACAGCTAAGCCAAACTCTAATTATGGATATATTTCAGTCTGAAGCAGTTGCTGCATCTGGCAACCCAATCCTCCATATGTCGTGTAAATTGTTGGTAGAGCTTTCAAAATAAGGATGTAAGTTTAGTTCCCTGTGCATTAGCTGTTGTTCCTACAGTCAGACGTGATGAATTTGCATTCTGTTTTTTTTGTTTTTTGTTTTTTTCATAGATTTATTTAGCCATTTTTTAGTATCAGATGAGTCAATAAAATTAATAATGTAATAGTAATTCGCAGTCACAATCCCTGACCTTTATTTCAGATTTATAATATAAGACTAGGATTGAACAAGCCAAAATTATTATTGATTCATTCATTTGCTGAACCGCTTAATCCTACAAGGGGCGGGGAGATTGGAGCCAATCTCCTGCTGACTCTAGGCGAAGGCGAGGTACATCCTGAACAGACCACCGACTATTCATACTCATATTCATAGAGGTGATTTGGAACAGCCTAATGTGCATGTCTTTTTGACATGCGAATTCCACACAGAAACACCATCCTCATGCCCGGAACTCGAACCCAGAACCTTCTTGCTGTGAGGAGGACGTACTAACCACGACACCACTGTGCCTCTCCCCAATATTTTTATATTAGTAGCATAAATTGTGTGATGTAACCGACTAAAACCAATGAAATATGCCTTGTTCTGACTTGTCACTCCAGTCTGAAGTGTTGTGAAATTTTTAAAGCCCCATGTAAAGCGGAGCAGCCTGACACTGTACTGCCCCATGTAAAGCAGAGGATCCTAATATTATACTGCCCCATGTAAAGCGAAGGATCCTGGTACTATACTGCCCTATGCAAAGCGAAGGAGCCTGGAACTATACTGCCCCACAAAAAGTGGAGGATCCTGATACTCTACTGCCCCATGAATAGTGGAGGATCCTGGTACTATGATGCCCCATGAAATGCGGGGGGGGTGGGGGGGGGGGGTTACTGTACTGCCTCATTACAAGCAGAGGGGCTTGGTACTGTACTGCCCCTTGAAAAGCGGAGGATCCTGGTACTGTACTGCCCCATTTAAAGCAGAGGAGCCTGGTACTATACTGCCCCATGTAAAGCAGAGGAGACTGGTACTATACTGCCCCATGTAAAGCAGAGGAGACTGGTACTATACTGGCCCATTTAAAAGCGGAGGGGCCTGGTACTATACTGGCCCATTAAAAGTGGATGGGCCTGGTACAATACTGCCCCTTGAAAAGCAGAGGATCCTGGTACTATACTGGCCTATTTAAAGCAGAGGAGACTGGTACTATACTACCCCACGTAAAGCAGAGTAAACTGGTACTATACTAGCCCATTTAAAGCAGAGGAGACTGGTACTATACTGTCCCTTAAAAAGCAGAGGAGCCTGGTACTATACTGCCCCATGTAAAACAGAGGAGCCTGTTACTATACTGCCCCTTAAAAAGCAGAGGATACTGGTACTATAGTGCCCCTTGAAAAGCAGAGGATACTGGTTACTATACTGCCCTTTGAAAAGCAGAGGATCCTAGTACTATACTGTCCCATGAAAAGCAGAGGATACTGGTTACTAGACTGCCCTTGGAAAAGCGGACAATACTGGTACTATACTGTCCCATGTAAAGCAGAGGAGCCTGGTACTATACTGTCCCATGTTAAGCAGAGGAGCCTGGTACTATACTGTCCCATGTTAAGCAGAGGAGCCTGGTACTATACTGTCCCATGTTAAGCAGAGGAGCCTGGTACTATACTGTCCCATGTAAAGCAGAGGAGTCTGGTCCATTATGTTTATACTATATAGCTTTATATTGCATGATTTGCCTAAATGGGAGAAACAGCAGTACACATCACATAAACATCCCTGTGCATTATTTTTGTAAGTATATAACATTTAAAAACATTGAGTGATTTTATGCACAGTGACATTAAACTCTTTGACAAGTGACTGCCTCACTTTAAAGCATTCCACTCTTCCCATGGACTCTCAGATTTAAAACTCTGACCTTACATTCAGAAGTATTGATCCAGCGAGACATTCAGAAGACTGGTATGTAAAACAACTTCCCTGTGGGCTTGATGGCTACGTGAGCTGTTTTTAGAATTCAAACACCAACTGTAATGAAAAACCAGATAGTGTTAGTACCTAATAACGGTGTAGAGCAGTGGTCACCAACCCTGTTTCTGAAGATCTGCCATCCTTCTTGTTTTATATTCAACCTATAACACACCTTTTTTAGAACTTCTTAAGGTTAGGTGGACATGATTAGGGTTGAAATCAGGAAAGTTTTGAGGAAGGTAGATCTTCAGGAACTGGGTTGGTGACCACTGTTCTAGAGTAATGCATAAAGTTGCAGTCTGAGAATGAATACCAGTATGGTGTGAGGCGAGTCCATTTATTTGCCGAACTGCTTAATCCTACTAGTTTCACGGGGAGGCTGGAGCCTATCTCAGCCGACTCTGGGTGAAGGCGGGGTAAACCCTGAACAGCTTACCAGTCCATTGCAGGACAACAAGTCCATGAAATTGGACGAATTCCAGTGAATCTTATGCGCCACAATAGACATATAAATGCTTTTTGGGTCATCTGATGACCTCAGAATCATACAGATTTTCTATATTAGTCTTATGATTGCTATGTTAAATACACACGACTTCTCAGATGTAGTGTACAACATTTTTGGGACAGTGCGTAAGGACCTCATGTAGCGTAGATACGCCAGTCAACTGAGTATCACAGGAGTATCGTGTCAACTATTGTTTTGTCTTGCAGCAGCCATATCACCTGAACAATGTCCTATTTGACTTACAGACCTGATTTATTTTTCTTACAACACACATTTTATATGTGAACACAACAACGCAGCTATCAAATCCACCTCACCTAAACACAGAATCCCTTCTCTGTAGCTCCACTAAATTCGTACAAAAACATAAAAATGGCAGGTTGTTTGTGAAAGAGGCTAAATCCACTAACATTAGCACACAAACTCCAGCTTTGATATTCATGCCAGTCTTTGGTATTTTTTAATATAAGGTAAAACAAATAAGTGAAAAAAATGATTTGGGATTCTCACAACCCTATATGTACAGTGTCTTGCAAAAGTATTTACCCCGTTGGCATTTTTCATATATTGTTGCCTCACAACCTGGAATTAAAATGGATTGTTTGAAGGTTTGCATCATTTTATTTACAGAACATGCCTACAACTTTGAAGATGTGATTTTTTTTTTTTTTTTTATATTGGGAAGCAAACAACAAATAGGACAAAATAAGAGAAAACTTGAGCATGCAAAACTATTCACCCTCCTAAAGTCAGTACTTTGCAGAGCCACCTTTTGCAGCAATTACAGCTGCAAGTTGTTTTGAATGAGTCTCTATGAGCTTGCCACTGGGATTTTTGGCCCATTCCTCAAGGCAAAACTGCTCCAGCTCCTTCATGTTGGATGGTTTCCACTTGTGAACAGCGATCTTTGAGATTCTCAGTTGGTTTGAGGTCTGGGATTTGACTAGGCCATTCCAACAAATTTAAATGTTTCCCCCTTAAACCACTCGATTGTTGCTTTAGCGGTTTGCTTCGAGTCATTGTCCTGCTGGAAGGTGAACCTCCACCCCAGTCTCAAGTCACCGGCAGACTAAAACAGGTTTTACTCAAGAATATCCCTGTATTTAGCACCATCCATCTTCCCCTCAACTCAAATCAGTTTCTCAGTCCCTGCTGCTGAAAAACATCCCCACAGCATGATGCTGCCACCTCCATGTCTCATTGTGGGGCTGGTGTTCTTGGGGTGATGGGATGTGTTGGGTTTGCGCTAGACATAGTGTTTTCTTTGGTGGCTGCAAAGTTCAATTTTAGTCTCATCTGACCAGAGCACCTTCCTCCATACATTTGGGAGTCGCCTACATGCCTTTTGGCAAACTCAAAATGTGCCTTCTTATTTTTAACACCAAGTAATGGCTTTTTTCTGGCTACTCTTCCATAAAGCCCCACTCTATGGAGTGTACGGCTTATTGTGGTCCCATGCACAGATACACCAGTCTCTGCTGTGGAACTCTGCAGCTCCTTCAGGGATGCATTTGGTCTCTGTGCTGCCTCTGATTAATGCCCTCCTTGCCCGGTCTGTTAGTTTTGGTGGGCGGTCCTCTCTTGGAGGTTTGTTGTGGTACCATGTTCTTTCCACTTGAAGATGATGGATTTTATGGTGCTCCGGAGATCATCAAGGATTTGGATATTTTTTATAACAGAGCCCTGACTTGTACTTATCAACAACTTTGTCCCTGACTTGTTGGAGAGCTCCTTGGTCTTCATGGTGTGATGCCTCTTGCTTATCGGTGTTGCAGCCTCTGGGACCTTTCAGAGAAGGACTGTTTATACTAACATATCATGTGACACTAAGATAGGTGGACTTCATTTCACTGATTATGTGACTTCTGAAGGTAATTGGTTGCACCAGAACATTTGAGGGGCTTCATAGCAAAGGGGGTGAATACATATGCACATGCCAATTTTCAGATTAAAAAAAAAAAAAAAATTATGTATATTTTTCTCATTTCACTTCACCAACTTAGAATATTTTGTGCAGATCCATCACATGATGGATCTCAGTCAGATTAAAAAAATTTTAATTACAGGTTGTAATGAAATAAAATAAATAAAAAGCCAAGCGGGGTGAATACTTCTGCAAGGCAAAGTAAATGTCGACCCATCATTTTGGATACCGTGCCGTACAGTATATAGGGGAGGCTGGTGCCCACCTCAGCCTACTCTGAGAAAAGGCGGGGTACACTGTGGACAGCTCGCAAGGCCATTGCTGGGCCAACACACACACACCATTTACACTCACACCTAGAGGAACCACCACTGTGCGTATTTTGTACTGTGGGAAGAAACAAGAGTACCTGGAGAAAATCCACACATGCACCTGGAGAACATGCAAACTCCACACAGAAATGACCAAGGACCTTCTTGCTGTGAGGCGAGCGTGCTAACCACTGCACCACTGTGCCGCCATATATGGGTTTTTTGTACTAGACTTTATTTCTGTGATGTTCATTGGTTTAAAAAAAAAACTTTCATCTTTACCTTCATACTGAACAATTCCTACATTAGGAAAAAACTAAATAATATGAGATAATGCTCACCTATGATTATTTGGCCATTAAGAAACATTATCTATAATTGTTAAATTCTTGTTTGCCTTTGAAGGAATCATTTATATTCCAATGCAAAGGAACAGTGCCAAGAACAGCGTGTCCTCCCAAAGTAATTTGTCGTCATTTCTTTTCCTTTTGCCAAGAGCAACTAATAAGCCATTATAATACTAATAAGTGTGTGTAAATCTTGATAAAGCAATTGTAATGCATATTGCGATGACTCGCTTGCTCCATTTATTCATTTAATTTCATACATCTAGTCATCATTTGCATAGTGATTGGTAATTTAATACAGATTTATATATTCATTTAGTAATTTCTCAATCCTGATCAGGGCCAGGGTGTATCCAGAGAATATCCTGAGAACTCTGAATGGAAGGCTGGAATACCCCATTGATGGGGCAGCAGGCTATCACAAGGCACACACGTTGATATCTACGGGCAAATTTGGATATCCGTTCCACCTACCAGCATGTTTTTGGGAGGTGGTGGTAAACTATAGAATCTAGAGGAAATTCACACAGACATAAGAAAGATGTGAACAGGTCCTCTACACAGTAAGTAACCTCAGCTCAGCTTTAAACTGAGGACTCTGGTGCTGTGCGGTGGCATTTCTGCTCTCTATAGCAGTCCTCTACCTGGAATTTAATATTCTGTACCTAATGAAAAAAACAGTTACTCGCTGCTTTCTAGTATTTTTTTTTTCTCCAGTGTTTTTTTTTTTTTCTATTTTCATATAAAGCTAAATCTTCTATTCAAAAATTTTGTGGTGATTTCTCAGTAACAACCGGTCTTTTGTTGTTGTTGTTGTTGTTGTTGTTGTTGTTGTTTTCTTGCTGTAGCTGGAATTTCTTCTTTGCATTATTTTTTTTAATTCTGATCTCCTTTTTACTTTTATATGCATGTATTATTTGGATTTCTCATTACTCACTCACTCACTCATGCTCTCATTTGCCGACCAGAGTAATTCCATTAAGTTCATTGGGGAGGCTGAAGCCTGTCTCAGCCGACAGTGGGCGAAGGCAAGGTATACCCTGAACAGCCCACCAGATCATCACTGGGCCAACACGCGAATAAATATTTGCACACACACTCACACCAGGACCTTCTTGCTGTGAGGCGGCCGTGCTAACCTCTTCACCACCGTCCCACCCTATTTGGATTACAAATATAAAAATGTTATCGTATGTTCTATAATACCCAGGTACTAAAATCAGTACCAAATTGTAGTGCTTTATTATCGTACATTTTCTGACTAGAAATTGATACATTATAAGCATTACAGGAAAAAAGTGATATACAACAATCAGCTATAACATCGGAATCGCCTGATTGTTCTCTGGCTGGGCAGCCCAATAAGCAGCAAGCTGCAATTCCTTATATGGTCTGAATCCTTTATATCATATTCAGCATTTTAGTAGTTTGGGCTACAGTAGCTCTTCTGTGGGTTCAGACCCGACGTACTAGCTTTCGCTCCCCACATGCATCAATGAGACTTGGGCATTCATGACACTCTTGCCTGCCAGACATCAGTATGTGGCACTTGTCAAAGAGACTTTTTTTTTTTTTTTTATGAGACTTTTTCATTTTTCCTCCTTCCAACACTTCCAGAACTGACTGTTCCCTTTCTGCCTAATACATCATATGTATATGGTATATGAACGCACTTCAGCTATGCACTCTGTATTTCTACATTAATATGACTTGGAACAATATCAAGTTTTAAAAATACATAAAGAGAGACCATTTATTTTTATAAGGCAAATATTATACCTGATCATTTATTTATTGATGAAAATGATCCAATATTATATGTCTAGGAGTGACAAAAGCATGTGGATCTTTCAGACCCTAGTGTGCAGCAATAGCCACAACTAAACTTTTAACTTTTGTTCAGTCTTTCTTATCGACTTGGAGTAATTTTAGCCCATTGCTCCATAATGAACAGCTTGAGCACTGAAATGTTGGTGGGTTTCCACATAAATTGATCACTGGATTTCTAACGGTATCAAGACTGACTTGGCCATTCCAAAATATACATTTTGTACGTCTTTAATCTTTTTTTTTTTTTTTGAATGACCTGCGTGCTTAGGGTTGTTGTCTTACTGCGTGACCCACATTGTGTCAATATTCGGTTCATGGACAGATATCCTGGTATTGTCCTTTAATTCACTCATATAATCTGGAATGCACTGTTCTGTCAATGATGCCAGGTCTGCCCCAGAAACTGCAAAACAGACTGAAACTATAGCTTGATACTACCACCATCATGTTTTACAGATGAGATGAGTTCTTATGCAGTGTTTCCTTTCTTCAACATAACATTTCTCATTTAAACCAAAAAATTCTGTTTTGGTTTAATCAGTCCAGACTTTTTTTGTCTTTAGAACTCTAGATTGGCTTTGATGATTTTTTGGAAAGCAGTGGCTTTCTCCCTGTGAATTTGCTATGCACATCACTGTTATTCAGGGTTCTGACCACTCCTGGAACAGTGATATTGAATTTCTGTCAGTGGAGTCCAAACATTTTAGAGGAGCTTTTGTAACCTTTTCCAACTTGATGCACATCAGCGAACTCCTCAGCCCTCAGAAATTGTCCTGCTTAAATCATGGGAAAAAATCAGTTTGTCAACAAACATTTTTCATCAAGGTTTTTATTAACTAAATTAAAACTTTCCCTAAAGTGAAATGAAAGGAAATCCTTCCAAACTCTCCTGTTACACTAAAAATATGTACATTTTCATCATCAGGTGGTTTCCACCTACATTTTTGAACGTGCAATCTGCTAAAATTCATTCAATAGTTTACATTAGCCGGTTTAAAAAGGCTGCCACTTGTAGTCCGTGTCACTCTTGCAAGTGCAAATTGTGCAAAATCGCGAGAATGACATGGACGCGACACTTCATATAAGGCAAAAATAACAGTATACAGATATTAAACTAACAAATCAGATCTAAACTAGTGAATAACAAAAAACTAGGCACATCTACACATAATTCTACATCACATTTATATTCATTCATTCATTTTCTAAGCCACTTAATCCCAATTAGGGTAGAGGGAAGGCTAGCGCCCATCTCAGCTGACACTGGGCAAAGGTGGAGTACAACTCGCCAGACCATTGCAGGGCAACACACATACAACCATTCACACTCACACCTATGGGCTATTTGGAACAGCCAATTAGCCTAATGT
>JAQMYF010000015.1:18365853-18376357 GCA_030014195.1 Neosilurus mollespiculum
AGTACACCACGGACAGCTCGCCAGGCCCTCGCACGGCAGATATATCTATATATATATATATATATATATATATATATTTTATTATTATTTATTTTTCTGAACTGTTGCCATTATATATTTCACTTTGCTGTTATAATTTCCAGCAAGGGCTAGAGGTGTGAAAAGTGGAAAAGTGACTGACGTGAATGGCAATTCATTTTTTTTGCGACAGACTCAGCATCGCTTTTTGATCATCTGCTTCGTGAACTCAGCACAAAAAATTTCAAACGTTTAAAATTTCTACCAATGTCGCAAAATGAGGCTCTAAAGCCGAATAGTCTCAACCTCTTCTCAAACAGTCCTCACAGGTCGTGAGAAGGTCGCAAATTTGTCCTTTTCATTCAGTTATCAGTCACAAGGAAAAGCGACACGTCGAAGATTTCCACGCGTAAAGTTTGAGAAAAGTTTAAGACTTGCTGTCATCCGCCATAATTCTGTGTATTTTATCATCATTCTTATTTTATTCACATTTTGTTCGTGCTAATAACGTATAAAAAAATTAAAAAAAAGCGAATAAAAATCGAATGGTTTGAAAACACAAAGCGAAGGAAACGCGACCGATTTGCGACAGAAGATTTGCTTTTTTTCACCAAACTTAATTAAATTACCCGCAAATCAGTCACAAATTTTTGTGCGACTTTTCCTCTACTTTTGCATGATATACGTATTTAAGCCGCAAAATATTCTCTTGTATGTGGAGTCGTAAAACATCTTGACACGAATTTCAAAATTTGCAAAAAATCCATTTGTAAAAAAATCCATTTCTATCACATCCCTAGTGTGACCACTTCGTAAGTAAATACAACTGTGCAATATGTTTGTGTGCCTTGATTTCAGGCTGCGTCTTTTCTATACCCACTGTATGTCATTGTATAAGCCTGCTGTGGAATTGATTCTAATACTGTGGGTTTTGTCACTAATAGACAAAAAGACAAAGGAGAGCAA
Source organism: Neosilurus mollespiculum (assembly GCA_030014195.1). Taxonomy (NCBI): domain Eukaryota; kingdom Metazoa; phylum Chordata; class Actinopteri; order Siluriformes; family Plotosidae; genus Neosilurus; species Neosilurus mollespiculum. The sequence continues at coordinate 18,366,838 of JAQMYF010000015.1, forward strand.
ACAGTAGTAAATGATGTGATGGGCAGAAGTGATTTATTTCTCCTGGAACTCTATATCCACATTGCTGCCTCACCACTGCTGTGCATTAGCGCTATCACTGACGACTCACTCCTGCGTGCCTGCAGAAGGCTCCAGACTGATCGTTATCATCTTGCTTACTCATGGCAGAAAACATGACAGAATCCTAATTTTGTGAAGCAAGCTTTTGTATAAAGGTGTTTATATTCACATGCTTAGATAAGCACATGCTTTCTTATCTACAGCTCAGGCTATCACCGGTTTATAGGATGTACCTGAATTTAACCTGGTTCAGATTTTTTTTTATTGGTTGTTCACTGATGGTTGATCATATTTTTTTAAATGAAACTATACAGCACGAGGTCATATGTGGAGATAAAACATTCTGTAAAATCATTAATAGTGACATGAAAAAACTGCAAAGATCTTTAAACAGCAAAAGTGAAATGAATCTCACAGTTTGAACTTCTTTTTCATTTATGGCATATTGCAGATGTCCTTATATATATATATATATATATATATATATATATCTCATTTATACAACTGAGCCTTCAAGGGCCTTGCTCAAGGGCCCAACAGTAGCATCTTGGTGGTACTGAGGCTTGAATCCCTAATCTTCTGATCAGCAACCCAGAGCCTTGACCACTGAGCCACCACTGTCACTACGTCCATGGGTCTTCTATAGACCTTTGTCCATCCCTTGCTTCTGTCTGTCGGCCTCAGACAACTTTGATGATTATATTTTTATAAAGCCTGTCAGAAAAATGTGCATCAAATCTAAAATTTACACTTTCCTGCTGACCTCATTTGCCAATCCGTTTAATCCTACTACAGGCTGGAGCCTGTCCCAACCGACACTGGGTAAAGGCGGAATACACCCTGAACATCTTGCCCGACCATTGCAGGGCCAACACGCACACACCTATGGTCAATTAGGAACAGTCAGTTTACCTGCATGTCTTTGGACTGTGGAAGAAACCAGAGTAGTTGGATGAAACCCATGTCAGCATGGGGAAAACATGCAAACTCCACCCATAAAACACCCAAACCCAGGACTTGGGCCCAGGACCTGGTTCCTGTGAGGCAGATGTGCTAACCACTACGCCATCGTGCCGTCTGTTCTGATTCAACGTTATGCTATTCAGCTGATATAAATGTAACATTTAAGACAGAATTTGGTGCAGTACTACTAGTAATATTAATGTTAGAAACACATTACCTGTGTTCGCAAATGCGGTGACAGTGAATGCGTTTTCAGGTATCTTGAATCCATAGTTACAACAGATGGTCGTTGTGAGAAAGAGATTCGCTGTCGGATTGAGCAAACAAAGGACGGCTTCCGTAGACTTAGAAGTACATTCTTACAGCTCTTAAACTGGATATATGGTTGCGATGCCGTCTTCTCCGATGTTTTTTTGTGGTCCATTCTACTGTGTCCAAGCACAGTGCGTAAAGTCAAACAGACACAAGTGGAGAGCTTCTGTTAATCTTCGCATCAGACATCAGAATGGGGGCAAAATGTGTTGTACATGGTTGTTAGTTCCAGTTGCTTTTCAGAAGACCTCCTGGTGTTTTCACACACAGGTCCACGGGTGAAGATTGGAAAAAAAAAACAAGAAATAGTTTTCAAATCATCAATTGTTCGGTGTCAGGGAAACCACTGTAGTCCCTCCCTGTGTCCGAAATCGCTCACTACCTACTACTGTGCCCAATATAAAGTAGTGCATTCGCCGTTTTGTAGTGGTGCTAATGCACTTACTGTATCCCATAATGCTTTGTGAAAAAAATTGTGTAACCAATGCTCAATAACCAAACAATATACCATCATGCATTGTGTTCTTTCTAATGATGGGATGTGTAAGACAAATTCAGGTATTCTAATATGAATGAAAGAAAACATGAAAAGTGAAATTGATCCGAAGCCTCAAATCTGAGTTAATAAAAGGCAGAGGCAGAGTTTCTCATGGATCCACCAGCTCAGTCGACGCTGACCTGTCATGTTTAAATTGTCTGACAGCATTATGTAATTAACAGCAGCGAGAAATAATTTTCAATGCTTTTTACACTTTACTGTTGAGTTCACTACATCATCCTCTGTATTTAATTCCCCAAATAATAAATAGGGGGTAGAACACTGATGTGAACAGTAAGTAAAGCTCTCCACCTATAACTGCATGATTGCATTCACTGCACTGCTGCCGCGTGATTGGCTGATACATGAATGAGAAGGTTTTGATGTTCCCTTTAAAAGTTTTTTTATACAGTTATGGAATGGACTTACAATGTAACCAATATATTTTCATTAATATAATGTATATTCAAATTCCAATATACACTCACTCACTCATTTACTCTCTCTCGCTCACTCATTTACTCTCTCGCTCACTCACTCTCTCTCATTCACTCTCTCACTCACTCATTTACTCTCATTCACTCTCACTCATTCACTCTCTCACTCACTCACTCACTCACTCAGTTACTCTCTCTCGCCCACTCTCTTTCACTCTCTCACTCACTCATGTACTCTCTCATTCATTTACTCTCTCACTCACTCACTCATTACCTCTCTCTCATTCACTCTCTCACTCACTCACTTATTTACTCTCTCACTCACTCATTTACTCTCTCACTCACTCACTCACTTACTCTCTCACTTATTCTCTCTCTCATTTACTCTCTCCATCACTCTCTCACTCACTCATTTACTTTCTCGCTCACTCACTCTCTCATTCACTCTCTCTCTCACTTATTTACTCTCATTCACTCTCATTTACTCTCATTCATTCACTCTTTCTCACTCATTTACTCTCTCATCACTCTCTCATTTACTCTCATTCACTCATTCTTTCTCACTCATTTACTCTCTCATTCACTCTCACTCCCTCACATATTTACTCTCATTCACTCTCTCATTTACTCTCATTCATTCACTCTTTCTCACTCTTTTACTCTCTCACCACTCTCTCATTTACTCTCATTCACTCATTCTTTCTCACTCATTTACTCTCTCATTCACTCTCACTCACTCACATATTTACTCTCATTCACTCTCTCACTCACTCATTTACTCTCATTCACTCTCACTCATTCACTCTCTCACTCACTCACTCACTCACTCAGTTACTCTCTCTCGCCCACTCTCTTTCACTCTCTCACTCACTCATGTACTCTCTCATTCATTTACTCTCTCACTCACTCACTCATTACCTCTCTCTCATTCACTCTCTCACTCACTCACTTATTTACTCTCTCACTCACTCATTTACTCTCTCACTCACTCACTCACTTACTCTCTCACTTATTCTCTCTCTCATTTACTCTCTCCATCACTCTCTCACTCACTCATTTACTTTCTCGCTCACTCACTCTCTCATTCACTCTCTCTCTCACTTATTTACTCTCATTCACTCTCATTTACTCTCATTCATTCACTCTTTCTCACTCATTTACTCTCTCATCACTCTCTCATTTACTCTCATTCACTCATTCTTTCTCACTCATTTACTCTCTCATTCACTCTCACTCCCTCACATATTTACTCTCATTCACTCTCTCATTTACTCTCATTCATTCACTCTTTCTCACTCTTTTACTCTCTCACCACTCTCTCATTTACTCTCATTCACTCATTCTTTCTCACTCATTTACTCTCTCATTCACTCTCACTCACTCACATATTTACTCTCATTCACTCTCTCACTCATTTACTCTTTCATTCATTTACTCTTTCACTCACTCACTCACTCATTTACTCTCACTCATTCACTTATTTACTCTCTCACTTATTCACTCTCTCATTTACTCTCACTCATTCACTCTCACATTCACTCTCTCACTCACTCACTCATTTACTCTCACTCACTCATTTACGCTCACTCATTCACTCTCACATTCACTCTCTCACTCACTCATTCACTCACTCATATGCTGAGCCACGGATAATCCTACTATTGGGGTTGCAGGGAGGCTGGAGCCTCTCTCAGCCGACACTGGGTGAAGGTGGGGTACGCCCTGAACAGCTTTCCAGAATATCACAGGGCAGCACACAAACACACACACAACCATTCGCACCTACCATCTTAGTGTGAGGCGGCTGTGCCACCGTCCTATATACAGTTTAATAGAAATAAATAAATAAATAAATAACAACAGAGGCTTTTTTTGTCACAAGAATTTTAAATGTTTTATTAGCTGTTTTTCATTTATTAAAGAGAATGTCTTTACAACTTACATTTACTGATGAATCAGATGTTAAGGAGGTTGGAGAAGGACAAGGAGAAAACCCCTTGTGACAGAACAATATCTTACAGACGTAGAAACTTCAAGCGATTTTGGAATATCCAGCTCTCTTCACCTCTAGCAGTGTTTAGCAGACGGGGTGAAAAACAAAAGGCACGCCGAAGAGCCCACTGTACACAACCAGCATCAAAAACCACGGGCCAAGATGCAGTACTCAGAAAATGAGCGAATGAATCCGAGTGACCCTTCATTACTCCTGATCCGATCCGAGACGGCCAATGCAGTCTGAACCTATGTACATGTTAGTCCAAGTAACATTAGTGTAGAGGAAGGAGCAAATCCCGTTACCCTTCACTCTTCCTTATTGGCCTGAAAAGCTGACAGGAAGTGTTACAATCTCCAATCTATGCTATTCTACAGAGACAGGTTCGAGCATTGGTGGAAAATTCGAGCTCTAAAATGTTTCAGGGAAGTGGTTACTCAAATCCTGATGATTAAAACCCTCATCGTACACAATAACGCTACAGTTAGGAAATTATATTAGTTGGCATCCGTCATAAACATCAAAAGCATCAAATTGTTCCCTAATATTATTGAAGTGCTTTTCGTTTCACAGGAGCCAGCCTGTATTTCCTGCCTAGACACATGATTCCAACATGACTACCAAGAGCTAATTGTCATTTGATGGGAAACTTTATAAACGTTAAAAATCTGAATTTGCGTTATTTATCCAATGAGCCATTTAACTGTAACTAAGGAGACTTTCCCAGGAATATACAGTTAATCTCGAAATTGTGGAACAAAATAAAGAACATCATCAGCAGCTGAACAAAAAAAAACAAAAACAAAAAAACAACAACAAGAGAAAAACCCAAAGCAAAAACAACAACACTGACAGCACTGCTAGCACAACAAAAGGGCTGCTTTCAAGTGTTTCATTGGCACAATTAGAAATCAATCACAAAATATGCTGTGTGGTTAGCCCCGCCCACTCGATGTTTCCAAAGTGACCCGAATGAACAACAAGAATACCTACATTCTTTAGTTGTGTTTTTTTTTTTTCTTTTTTCTTCTTTTTCAAACAAGAAAAGTACATAATCATAAGGACTACTAGGTAACAGTTAACAGCTAACAAACTCTTCACTACTCAGGGGTGTAAGGCACAAATTTACATACGGAAGAAACAAACAACAACAACAAAAAAAAAATCAGGCTATCAAACATGTAATTCAGAAAGAGGGTCTGTGTCAAGAAGAGAATAGGACATGATATCCTTTAATACCTGCCAAATGAAACAAAACAAAACAAACAAACAAAAACAAAAGCATTTCCGCCATGCTGGCCATGCGGCAGCATCCATTCGTATAATATGGAGATTTTTTTTGTTCTTCCTCGGCTCAGGCTTTGCACCCTTATGTGCAAAAAGTGAACCAGAATGGCACTCAGTGAAGCTATGGCCATTGGGATTAGAGGTTGCTGACACGATCCACAGTGCTGAATGAGGACGCACATGGAGAACTGAGAGTGTGTTTACGGAGTTCCAGTTAGGGGATTCTTTTATTTCTTTTTTTTTTCATTCGATGGGAGATTCATCTTGATCTTTATCTTTCTCAAACTCCTCCGGCAAAGTCCAATAAATAGCTCCTCGGAGGCTTTAATTCCCTCCATTGCTCAGACGAAAAAGCTTGCGGACTTTGTTTCAATGAGTTGTACTGGCTCCAGTTGAATGACTTTAAATAATTTTACATAATTAATTAAAAATGTAAAAGTTCTCTCTCTCTGAGTCTAAAAAGAGTCAGTCTTTCTTCGAAAGCACTTTATTAAAAAATAAATACAACCAGCTATTAGTACTAACAGTCACGGGTTATTCAGTCACCTGTTACAGTAGACAATTTTTCAGCCCTCGCTAAAGGCAGAACTTTCTTGCTGCGTCCAGTAGCTGCAACACTGAGAGAGGCATTTCATCAGTTTTTAATCTTTCTTCACAGTTTTCCTTTGTAAACCAGCTGATGGTCCAGACTGAGATCACTGTTATACGTATTTTTGATGTTTTTATTCAATAATTTTTTTAACTGGGGTATACCCCAGCTTTAGAAATATGCAATTACACTCCTCTCTGTGATCCGCTATGTGCTTTTGGCAGGCTATAACGAAAACGCCATTTGCAACGTGGTCATGTCCCCATCCTGACATACTGTTATCATAAAAAAACTGAGCAAAACAACAAAGTCTGGCTCAGTGCCAAGAGATTCGAGAGTCCCTCTCTTTTTTCGGTAGCAGGTGTTTACATCTTTCACCACGTGGGAATCAACAGCCTGAGTTAAACACGTACATTTATGTGGAAAATGTTTTTTTTTGTGTGTTTTCTTAAAAAACAGTGAGCATTTCCTGTACACAGCTGTACAACACAGATTTCATGTTCCCCTGTCCAAGTTGCGCAGATTATGTCCCCGAGTCGCTGCACTTAACTTTCCCAGAGAGGGCAAACTGTGAAGGTTTGGGTGGGACATCTGGTTTGCGGTGCCTAGAGCTGCAGCGAGGCAACGAGCCATATGAGCTCAAGCTGGAGTGACGTGAAAGGCCTGAAGGAGAAGAGACGTGCATGGAGTCAAGCCTCTGAGGAGCCGGAGGTGGCGTCTCAGCACGGTTAAAGCTGCGCTTCCGTGACAGGTGAGACGAGTTGGATGAATTAGTGTTGTGCTGCTGCTTCTTCAGGCCCATTGGATATCCGCGGCAGTACATATCTAGCCTCTTGCCCATCTGTGGAACAGCTGGATGGACCACAGCTGCTAATGATGCCTCCCTCTGGGGCACACGGGGTGGCACCACATCTGACTCCACCATGACATTGTGGCATGGGCTCTTCATTGTTTTGTATTCCAGTGTGGCTGCTTGATCATCAGGTAAATCTGCACGATGAGGCTGCTCTACGTACTCATGCTGGTGCTGGTAGACCTGCTGGTGCTGTTGTAAAGGTAGCACCACCACACTGGGGATGTGTCCTGGGGAGGCCCTCAGTGGCAGATCAGTGCCTATCAGGACATTCGGGGAGCCCATGGAGGCCAGCTCTTTGGCACAGGCATTGATTAGGTTCTGGTTCCGCTCCCAATCCCGGCTGGCACGGCTGGGCTTACGGCGCAGCTGCATGGGTGTTGATTCAGGTGTAGGAAGTGCCACCAGGTCCAAGTGCTGTTGCTCCTCGGCTTTGATAAGTGTCTTACCATTGTGCATCAAAGGAGAAAGGATAGCCTCGGGCCGGCCATCTTTGGCTTGTGTCTCGAATAGTCCTGTTAGCTTGGTGACGCTGTTCATGGAGCCACGCCGGGAGTTCACAGCCTCCTTGGTTTTTTTGCGTACAGAGTGCTCGAGATGGCGCCGACGATGGTCACATACACAGTACACCACAATACCAGAGAAGATAGCACCCATAAGAAATGCCAGGACCACAGCCACAGCCAGCAGAGTGATGGGCACCATCTGATCGCGGCTCTTCTGGAAGCTCTCACGAATCACGCCTGTAGGTGACAGTTGAGAAATGGCACACGTCAAACTGATTCATTGCTACGGTTTAAGAACAAACATGGTTTAAATGATTTAAATTAGTTAACTAATTATCAGCACCATGCAGGGCATCGTCTGATTAATTATGTTGTTTGTTTGTTTGTTTGTTTGTTTTTTTAATGAATAGTGCAATCAGCAGCAATAAACCTCTTCAGGTAAGTCGTTTGTGAGGTTCTTTAACTGGTCTACTGCTTTAATAGTGAACCATGAAAATAAAGTACAACTGCATTCATATCAGGATCAATAAAAAACACAGCATGGATTAAAAGTTTGGATCAAAAGCTTCAAGGATTTCTGCAAAGCAACAAACCAAAGGACTCCACTGCTGATACAGAAGATACGTTTAATGTCTGGAAAAATAAAGTATATTATCATTAATCACTCACTCAGTAGTCAAACTGCTTAATGCAAACCGCTTATATGGGTTGCGGTGACGCTGGAGCCTATCTCAGCTGACACACAGCCAGACTACTTCAGGGCCAACACACACACAACCATTCACCCTCACTCTCACATCTAGGGGTAATTTGGAACAGCCAATTATCCTAATGTGCATGTCTTTGGACTGTGGGAGAACAATGGAGTACAGAAAGGAAACCCATGCAGGCACAGGAAGAACAGGCAAACACCACACAAAAACGCCATCGCCGAGCCCAGAACTCGAACCCAGGACCTTCTTCCTGTGAGGAGGACGTGCTAACTGCTACACCACCGTGCCACCATTAACTGTCATTCATTCATTTCCTGAACCGCTTAATCCTAATTAGGGTCACGAGGAGGTTGGTGCCCATCCCAGCCGACTCTGGACGAGGGCAAAGTACACCCTGGACAGCTCGCAGGGCAGTAGCATGCTGACGGCAACCCGATGGCCTACTCTTTTTGAATGACAGCAATGGTTTTTTTACATGCCTCTCACCACAGACAGTGGGAGACATGGCCGGCCTTTAATAACCCAGTTAGCTGCACTGGGGGGAACAGCAGTGACAACTCGGTGATAGTGGGGCCTGAACCCCCGACCTTCGGATCAGTGAGCCAGCACCCTACCACCGGGCCACCACTAATCGTACAAAAACTATTTTTTTCTGGAGAGAATCTGCTGTATTTGTACCACAGATACATTATTTTGCCAAAGTATGTGGATTCCTCACCAATCACATCCATATGTACTTTTGGAAAATCCCATTCCAGCATTAGTGAAGTCAGGCACTGGTGTTGGGCGAGAGACCCTGGCAAGCAGCCAGTAATCCAGTTCATCCAAAAGGTGCTCAGTTGGGGTTGGGATCATAGCTCTGTGCAGGTCACTAAATATCTTCCACAACAACCTCGTGTAACCACCTCATGACCTCATTGTGCACAGGGGGATTGTCCTGCTAGAACATAGTCAGGATCCTAATTTCCAGAGAAATTCTAATTCATACAGTGCTGTGCAAAAGTCTTAGGTACAATATTTTTTAGCATAACCTTTTAGTTCAGTAAATGTTTATTTTATGACTTGTACATTAGCCAGTGAGTACAAAAACATTTTAGATTTCCAAATATTCTTTTTTCCAGCACAAAATTAAATCACAGGGAAAAATCTGTGTATATCAATAAAGAAAGTATCATATTACATAAGAGACCACTTGGCCCTGCGATGGCCTGGCGAGCTGTCCAGGGTGTACCCCGCCCTCACCCAGAGTCGGCTGAGATGGGCGCCAGC
>JAQMYF010000015.1:18392123-18404779 GCA_030014195.1 Neosilurus mollespiculum
TATATATATATATGTGTGTGTGTGTGTGTGTGTGTATATATATATATATATATATATATATATATATATATATATATATATATACACGTGTGTGTGTGTGTGTGTGTGTGTGTGTGTGTATTTTTTTTTTTTTTTCAGAGTACACTTGAAATCCAGCATAGTGGGGGGAAGCATGGACATGAATGAAGGTGCTAATAATATTGTATGTTAGGCAGAAATAATATTGCGCTGGTGGAAACAGCCCTCATTACAAAACAAATCCCAAAGCCAAAGTCATGCAAGACCAAGAAGCAAACATTAAGGCAGCAGCGTGAATGCCAGTGAACATTAATTCTCATTTTAAATATAATGAAAGCAGCTGATGTGTAACTGATTATGATAGGCAGTATAATAATAATAATAATAATAATAATAATAATAATAATAATAATAATAATAATAATAATGTAATAAAAGAAAAAGATCAGCAGCAAAAAAGAAGCATTTAGACACAGACCTCTTGCCTATACCACAGCGCCACAGTGTTCTTTATGGCGGCACTGCGGATTGGCAAATGAGGCAGCTACACTGCAGCGATACCAAATAAGCATGCCACGTCTCTGCCACCATTGTGTAGCGTTAACAGACATGCTGCTTCCAGTGACCATGCAAATGTAGAACATGTACTTGTGTTTATTCTAGTCCCTGGAGAGGATGGGCAATGTTCTATGAATGTTATAATACATGTTTTCTCAGTGCATTGTTACAGATCAACAGGTATTCTTAATACTAGCAATGAATAATATCCCAAAAATGATTTTAGTGCTTTTAGTTTAACATTCAGTATGATCCAGTCCGATAATATTTTAATGTCCAATCAGGTACTGATAACGTCAAAAACTATTTATGTTATACAGAAGGTGTACAGTAAGTATCTGATGATCTGTGATATCAAACCTGATGATCTGGAATATCATCCTGTGATAGTTTGACATTTTTTATGTCCTACAGTAATTTACTACAGTACTGATAATGTACTATAATACCACCAGTCTCTACTGTAAATTCTGCACCTTTCACAGTTTCCCTCAGAACGACCACACACTACTGTCATGTTATTATGTAACACAGGTACGACCGTTACATTTTTAGCTCTCAGTCATTCGCCTGTTGGCATGATTATGGCTATACTGGCTTTTTTGTGCTCCTATCCTATAAAACCCCCGTCACACTCAGTCACGTTCACACTACGTCCTCAAGATATTGGGTGGAGTAAGAACTTTAGCAGCACAGTAGGAATGTAGTAGTGACCCTATACGGACATGGTAAAGTCTCCATGAATGAGGAGGATGTGGTCGAACTCCTCACTCACCCACTTACTCACTCATTTGCCGACCTACTTACTCCTACTAGGATCAGTGGGAGGATGGAGCCTCTAAGAGCCAACTCTGGGCGAAGGCAGGCCATCGCAGGGCCAACCCACATATAACCATTCACACTCACACCTAGGGGCAATTTGGAGCAGCCAATTAGCCTACTGTTCATGTGTTTGAACTGCAGGAGGAAATCAAAGTGCCCAGAGGAAACCCACACAAGCACGGGGACAACATGCAAACTCCACACAAAAACACCCTCTCCGAGCCCGGTGCTCAAACCCAGGACCTTCTTGCTGTGAGGCAGACGTGCAGCCCAAATGCATATCCTGCCATCTCCAAATGATACACCCAGTGAAATAAATGATAATGATTTAACATTCAGCAAGTCTGTGCAGCACATCACTACACTCCTTCAAACAAAGGAGGAGCAGAAAAATAGTGCCAACTGAGTTACCAAGATGACATCTGGTGTTTTATCAAGTCTTACTGTAAGACTTAAATAACAGTATAATAGTTGCAGAACTGCTGCACAGTGCAAAATATTTGAGTTTGCGAAATGTGGGTTTACAGGCTCAGTGTAAGTTCTATGGAGGCTTATTGCGGTAACTGTGTACCAAACTCTACTCTAAAAGCACACATTTTACAATTACTCTCTCACTCACTCATTTTCCGAACCGCTTGATCCTACAAGGGTCGCGGGGAGCCAACACTGGGCGAAGGCTGGTACACCCTGAACAGCTCGCCAGATCATCAAACGACAACACACACAACCTCTCACACTCACACTCAGACCTAGGGGCAAACTGGAACAGCCAATTAGCCTAATGTGAATGTCTTTGGACTGTTGGAGGAAATCGGAGTGCTGGAGGAAACCCATACATGCACTGGGAAACCATGCGAACTCCACACATTGAAGGGAATAGAACCCAGGACCTTCTTGCTGTGAGGTGGACGTGCTAACCACTACACCACAGTGCCGCCATTTTACAAATACTCCAGCGAAAATATTAACAGCTGTGAAATGTGCAGAAAGGAAAATGGTGGGATTATTATTTGACCTAGTGGTATGACCTTGAGGATTTGAATGAAAAAGTATATTTTACTTTCAAATTGTTAAAGCCTGAAGACGCTATATGTTTTAAGCTAAGGTGGCAAATACCTTATTAAAATATTTTATTGTATTTCCTAACTTGATCTAAGTCATATATGTGGAAAGTTTTTCAAGCCAAAGATATGTATAGGGATGTTATGGCTCAGGAGGAAAGCAGAGATTTAGTAACTATGGCTGTCGTTGATAAAGAACATGAACAATTCAATTTTTTCATAATCATTTTTAACACAACCATTAGCCAGGCTTACTATGTTAAACCTTGTAATGACTGCTTGCTGTGTAACATGAAGTGACCATACTGCGTGCACTGCTTTATCACTAACTTCAATATAAACAGCAATTCCAGACTGCCCTTGAACCATCCTTTGAATTCACCTTCCCAAGAAAGGACATTCAATGTCAGGTCATAAGGACAAAATAAAATCACGTGGACGAGAAATAAACGCAGTGCAGTCTTCTCCTTTTAAGTGTAATAGCCTGGGTATTGCCTCCCTCCTCAAGGGCCTTTACAGTCTTTGTTTAATAATTCTCTCTCTTCCAGGAGCAGAATAATTTATTACATGTATAACTGCATCTCTTGCTTTGCGCTGGTCGACTAGAAGCAGCATGAAACTGTAGCAATCTTTTCTCCCCACACAGGACAAAAATAGTCTCCCATTCCTATTCCAAGGCTTACCGGTGGACTTGTGCTGGGTTATTGAGGGCACTGCGATATAAGGGTCCCTCTTATCTGTGGGTTCAGGGGGATCTTTGGGCTGCACAGTGCTGAGAGAAGAGGTGGAGTGGCCTGCCAGAGCACAACACAGATTAATACACAATCATCTGCTAAACAAAAACAGAGATATATTTCCTGCCATAGGTCTGAAACACCATACTGTCAGGATATAACACTACTAGAATGTGTGTCTTTCCTTGTTTTTGGGGTGGTACCTTCAATATATGGTGATGTTTCTTTTTACCTGATGATGGATCAGACTGGGTTAACACAGTTAGATAAAGTGCAAATAAATATCATATAACAGAAAATAGAAAGAGCCAGCAAGTGGCAATGCTTCTGACCACTGAGCGTGGAAAACCTTTCAGGAATTCCTGAACAGATGCTTAACAATTTTTTTACGGAAGGCGAGGCGGATATCTGTGCGTAGCCGCTGAGGCGGAACGTCAACGAGACGATTCAGTGATATCCACTGAGCCTGAATATATACTACAAGGGAACATAAGAAAAGCTACTAAAACAAGATTCACTCATCTGCTGAACCGTTTAATCCCGCTAGGGTCGCGGGAAGACTGGAGCCTATCTCAGCCGACAATGGGTGAAGGCGGGGTACACCCTGAACAGCTCACCAGGCCATAGCAGGGCCAACACACTCATAACCATTCACACTCCTACTCACACCAAATTGGAACAGGCAGTTAGCCTAATGGGCATGTCTTTGGACTGTTGGAGGAAACCGGAGTACCCGAAGGAAACCCACGCAAGTAAGGAGAAAACATGCAAACTCCACACAGAATCACCCTCGCTGAGCCCGCGACTCGAACCCAGGACCTCCTCGCTGTTATGCCCCCGTGCCGCCCATTCTCAGATCTAAAAGGGTAAGTGTTTAAATTGAAAGTTATGTTAATATTGCTACGTATATATTTAATTGTGCCGTTCCGAGTCATAGAGGCTATAAGAGCTGAATTAAGCCATGACCTTTTGAGCATTGTTACAGCTCCTACTGCCGGAACTGAATTATGCACTAAGCATTGTCCATGTGTCACTCAAGGATGGCTCCGCTGTGGTCTTGTGAGGACGGTGACCTTGCAGGACATATTCATGATACCGGCATACAATTCAATGCCTGACAAATTTTCTCTTTATCTAAATCTTCCTTTACCTCATCATCATACAGGGCAAAAACGGCCTTGCTTGGGTGTGTGTGTGTGTGTGTGTGTGTCGGGATATTCTCCAGAAACTGCTTACATTCAGACAAATTCTATTAATTACAATGAACCTGTTCTGAAGCCTGTGACAAAGTGCATAACAAATCACATGGCAGACAAAAGACGAGGTTTAAATCAATTATTATTTCATTTTTTTCCTTCACAGAGACACACATACAGTTTCGGCCTTCATCCATCCATTTGCCGAACCACTTAATCCTATTAAGGTCACAGTGGAGGCTGGAGCTTATCTCAGCCGACTCAGGGCGAAGGCAACCTAAACAAATCGCCAGTCCATCACAGGCCCAGCACACACACAACCATTCACACTCACACCTAGGGGCAATTTGGAACAGCCAATTAGTCTAATCTGCATGTCTTTGGACTGTTGGAGGAAACCGGAGTACCTAGAGGAAACCCACACAAGCAAGGGGAGAACATGCAACATTCATTCATTAATTTTCTAAGCCGTTTAATCCTAATTAGGGTCGCAGGGAGGCTGGCGCCCATCTCAGCCAACTCTGGGCGAGGGCACCAGGCCATCGCAGGGCCAGAACACGCATCATAGAAACGCCATTTCCAAGCCTGGGACTCAACCCCAAAACCTTCTTGCCGTGAGGCAGACATGCTAACCACTACACCACCATATTTCTAAACATTAAAACTCGAATCAACCAAAACAGTCGATTCACAGGATTCAATCAATTCAGAGTGAACCTGATACTGTATCTTCTTCCTTATCGTGTCGCGCTCTGAATGGTCGGAATCTGCAGTAGTTTGCCATTGGTCTGTCACGTGCAACAGCTCCGTGGTCTCCCAGTAGCAATCATTAAAATGATTTATTTAAAAGTGTCCTGGAGGCTGAGTGATTAGTGTGACAGAGCTATTTTATAATTCATTTTCCACGGCCAGGGGATGTGGGATGGAGGCAGATGACACACATACACCAGTAAAAAAAAATACTCTGAAATGCCATCTTAAACATTTTTTTACTGGTTAAATAGAATAGAAAATCGTCGGTGTTGGAAAGCGACCATATTTTAAAGCCTTAAACGAATTCCTATGTAGCACGCGTGTGAAATGGAGCTATTAAGGAAGGAAGCGGGTGAAAATGATTACACTGTTATCACGTCTGCAGTCACCGTATGCCTTGGTATCATATCTCACGTGTTAATCAGCTTGCATGAAGGTGTTTTATGTTTTATTATATTGCCGAAGCATTCGCAGAGGAATCGGAAATCATATCGATCACAAGCAAGCACTGAATCTACACACTGCTATGGTAGAATACTTCTACCGTCTGTTTCATTAGTGCAGTGTGACGGGAATAACTAGAGGACAAAAGCATTCACCGAACCGATTTATCTTTTATTAGGGTCACGGGGAGGATGCAGCCTATCTCAGCTGACACTGAGCAAAGGCAGGGTCCACTGTCAACAGCTCACCTGTCCATCACAGAGCTAACACACACAACCCTTTACACTCACACCTAGGGGCAATTTGGAACAGCCAGTTAGCGTAATGTTCATGTCTTTGGCCAGTAGGAGAAAACCAGTGTACCTGGATGAAACCCATGCAAGCACAGGAGCACATGCAAACTCCACATAGATACGCCTTCACCAAGACCCCGACTCGTACCCAGGACTTTTTGCTGTGAGGCAGGCATGCTAACCACTACGCTCCTGTGCTGCCCATAAGAAAAGACATTTATGATTTTTATTTTTGTCATTAATGCTAAAGATAATCAGACCTTTTCCTCCCCGGGTGAGTAATCATGTAATATGTAGGTCAGGTCGGTAGACATCCGCTGCTTCCCCCTACCACCCTCCACCCCCAACTGAATGGTTAACATTCCATTCTGTGCCAGAGCGAACGGTATCATCATACAACACCAAGCAGTGGGCATGTGCGTGTTGGCATGAGGGTTTATGGGTGCTTGGGTGTGTGTGTGTGTGTGTGTGTGTGTGCGTGTGCGCGAGCATCGGTGATGCGTTCTGCTTTTGCTGGATTGCATTTCATGAATAATTTCTAAAGAAGCTTTGGAGAACACGCCGCTGTTCAGCCTCTGTAAACAACAGCTTCCATCATTTGCATTTGGCCGCATCTCTAACCCACAAAGCCGCCTTCTATTAAGCAGCTAGATCCATCCAATTAGGAAATCAAAGGTCAGAGCGAATCAATGGGACCAGTGAAGGCTTGCATAGAACAGAGACGGGGGGAGAGTAAGGGCTGAGAGACAAGGAGCAAATCTCTCAAAATTAGCTAACGGTAGAGAAATCTGTGGAGTGTAGCAGAGTTCCAACAGATCACTGCGCAGGGTAGGAGAAAAAGGAATGCAAAGAAATGCTGTATTTAAAACTCATTCTCTTACTCACGCATCTGCCAAAGTGCTTAATCTATCTAGAGTGAGGATGCCGGAGCCTATCTCAGCCAACTCTGAGCGACGGTGGGGGAACATCCTGAACAGCCCGCAAACCCTCGCAGGGCAACGCACACAACCATTCACACTCACACTCACACAGGGTCAATTTGGAACAGTCAATTAGCCTAATGTACATGTTTTTGGACTGTAGGAGGAAACCGGAGTACCTGGAAGAATCCCAAGCAAGCACGATGAGAACATGCGAACTGTACGCAGTAATGCTCTCGCAGAGCCCAGAACCTGAACCCAGGACCTTCCTGGAACCTGAACCCAGGACCTTCTTGCTGTTAGGCGGATATGCTAACCACTACGCCACCATGCCGCCCCCGTATTAAAAAGCTGAGCAGGTAATTCGTTCCGAGGTATTTTAAGACAGGTGGTTATAAAGGCACTACAGAGATTAAACCTTATACTGTTTACTTTGAGATAAAAGAAAAGGGAAGATTTTGAAATTAGGGAGTGAACTGATAATTGTGAGAATTAATGAAAAAAAGTCTGGCGTCATGCATCAGTTGCTTCTGATTTACGCTACTTACCATTTAAAGCCACAAAAGAGTCTGAAAAAACAAACAAACAAACAAAAAATGTGTTAATGGATTACTATTAGTTTTGCCAAATAATGCATGTTGTGCTAATTTAGTGTTTGTAATTAATATGAAAATAGTAGAACCTTATAATTAACAAGCGTCACTGTAACCAAACATCACATTACATTGTAAATGATTCCAACCAATAAAAAGAAAGCAAGCAGTTTACAGCATTTCACTATTCACGACAGATAAAATGATGTAATGAATGCAGTCGACTGAAAACAGCCTTCTATAAGGCTTAGTGTAGCTGAGTGAATAGGTCACAATGAAAGCTTCTGTCAGTGTGTGTGTGTGTGTGTGTGTGTGTGTGTGTGTGTGTGTCTAAAGCAGGTCCCTGTGTTCAGTGTGTTTCTGCAGCTGAAGGACAGGGTCAAGGCTGAGCCCAGATAAACACGAGGGAGAAAAAAAGAGAGTGAAGAGATAGATAGGGAGAGGCAGAGTGAGAGGGAAGAGGCCCTTGCTTACTTTGGCAGTCTCCCAGTCCATCTGTGTTGCCCTGCTCCACGTCCTGCTCGAACGGCAATCTGCATAATCAACAGAGACAAGACACACGGTGGTGAGCTGCATGCTGCAGCCCTGCTGCCTCAAAACAAGCCCATGTGAAGAACAGGAGAACTTTGAGCACACCCTCCATTTTTCATTGGGACATATTGATTTAGACTCAGAGGTCAAGACCTGGGTCAGAGGACACAGGGCAACCGTCTCCCACAATCTGGGACAGGATAAGATTGACTAGAAGGAACCCTTTTTTTTTTTTTTTTTTTTTTTTTTTTTTGCAGGAGTAGTGTTTTATAAACAGGAGCTCATCCTAGTAGAAGACTGAGTGTGAATACATTTGGTAATATCGTAGAAGATTCCTTGGGCTTATTTGTAACATACTTCTGAAAGGTGAAAACAAATCTCCTTATCCAATGCAAATAAATAAATAAATAAATAAACAAACGGACACGTCGCTGAGGAATCAAGTGTCCCGTTCTCGTAGAAGCACCATTATTTTAATTTATTTATTTATTTTTTGCCAGGTACAGCCCGTTATTCCAGACAGACGCACAGTCACGCAATCAGAGGAGACAGCAGACTGAGAAAGGATAAACCGGACCAGAAATGTGGATCTACGCTGGATCTTTAATACACTGCACTCTGTGAAAAGAGATGCACTGCATTTTCATTCATTCATTTGCCGATCCGCTTAATCCTATCAGGGTCGCAGGGGAGGCTGGAGCTTATCTCAGACGACCCCGGAGCAAATGCGGGTACACCCAGTCCCATTTCAGGGCCAACACACACAGCCATTTACACCTAGGGGCAATTTGGAACATCCAGTTTGCCTAATATTCATTATTTATGGGCTGTAGGAGGAAACCAGAGTACCCGGAGGAAACCCACACAATCATTGGGGGAAACATGAAAACTCCACATAGGAACACCCAAGCCGAGCCCCGGACCCAAACACACACACACACATGCATACACGCGCACACTTTGGTGGGCTGAAAAGTTCATAGGCTGACCATGACGCAATGGTTGAATTTTACCAAATGTTGGTTATTTTTGAACATAGTGTCCTCTCCGGACTGTACATCATCAGTGTTGGAGTGTTTGAATCCCCTTATTATAGAAGCTCTTGTCCTGATGGTCAGCATATGAATGTTTCAAACCACCCTCGAATATATATTATATCTATACAGTGGGTCCTCGACTTAAGACGGACCCGACGTACGACGTTCGTGCCATAAAAGTCATTAAGATGGAAGGAACTGTTCTTTTTTTTTTTCATTTTATTATTTTATATTTGTCCTCCATATGTTTTTCTTACTGCTAGTTATGCTTTCATGTGTCATACAAATGTGTTTTTATATCCTAGATCATGATTTTGCTACTGCATTAGCATTGGTAAGTGGCGTGATCCGACTTGCGACAAAATCCCACTTACGCCGCGACATAGAAACTGAATCCTGTTGTAAGTCAAGGAACCCCTATATATAATAATCGGAGTCTCCAGCTGTACACACGGCTCAGTCCAGGCTATTTAGAAAAGGATCTTTTTTAAGTTATTACAGCTTGTGTTGACAAAGAGACAAGTATAAATAGTTCTGTTCTTTCCCTTTAAAAACAAGAGCCTAAAGAAGGAAACACATGGAACACAGAGATCATATAGTATGAAAGTGCGAACTTTCAGCTCTTTGTCTCTACGGCCTATTTTATATCGACACTTTTCATTAAATGCTGCACACAGTGTTGAGCCAAATGTCTTTCAATCACTAACCACAAAAGCCAACAGATCATAACAGTGTAATCCTCCACTCAGTCACTTCAGTAGCACTGTTCAGTAGGAGTGAGGTCATCTAACCTTTTAATGCCTCTCTCCACTCAATTTCCAAAACGAAACACTTTGTCATAGCAGACAAGCCTTCGTATATACTAACAGGCGAGAAAAAAACCCCTGTGCACTGACTGATCACTTTCCACAGGGCAAGACCCGCTACTGGTATCACGACTTCATCTGCAGGATGATTTATTCCTGACTGCAGAAATGCTGCGCGATTGTTCGGGAAGAAATCACCTCAGTGCAGTAAACAAGCTATAAATGATTAGACAGGTTCGATATGGATTCGCCGGTCCACTTTATTAGGAATATCTGTACACATGCACATCCATGCCGCATGTGTCTATCAGCCAATCGGGTGGCAGGAGTACAGGTCAAGAGATTCGGTTCACGTTCACATCAAACAGAGCGTGACTGACTGTGACGTGGCTGTTGGTGCTAATAAGGCTGCCACACACACCAGTTAACAGGAAGACTACAGTAACTCAGCTAACCACTCTGTACAACTGTGGTGAGCAGAAAAGCATTCCAGACTGTGCACCCCACTGAGCCTCGAAGCAAAAGTCCAGTTCCACCGCTGTCACCAGACAGCACGAATCTGGGAACAGTGTCACCTGAAGAGTGCAGCTGAAGATTGGAAAGAGAACAGATAGCATTATTCTAAATTTCCTAATAAACGTATATTTTTCTTGTTCCTTAAACAGAATAAAACAAAGAGAGAAAGAAAGATTACAGGGCAGACGTGAAGCAGTCGAAGCTGCATGCAGGGAGAAAGTTTCCCCCCTTCACTCTATATCAGTGTTCGTTTCCTGTCTTTACTGAAAAAAACATTTCCCACCTTCACCATTTCCTTTTTCTAACACCACTCACTCTCTCATTTACTCATTCTCTCTGTCTCTCTCACTCACTCTCTCATTTACTCATTCTCGCTCTCTCGCTCTCTCTCTCTCTCTCTCTCACTCACTCATTCTCTCACTCTCTTTCATTCTCTCACTCTCTCAATCACTCTCTCACTCACTCATTCTTTCACTCCCTCACTTACTCATTCTCTCACTCACTTACTTACTCATTCTCTCACTCTCTCACTCACTCTCTCACTCACTCAGTCTCTCACTCCCTCACTCTCTCACTCACTCATTCTCTCACTCACTCATTCTCTCACTCTCTCACTTACTCTTTCATTCTCTCACTCTCTCACTCTCTCACTTACTCATTCTCTCACTCTCTCTCACTCATTCTCTCACTCACTCACTAACTCACTCACTCCCTCACTCTTTCCCTCCCTCACTCACTCTCTCACTCACTCCCTCCTTCATTCACTCTCTCACTTACTCACTCTCACTATCTCTCTCTCAATTACTCATTCACTCTCTCACTCACTCACTTTCGCACTCCCTTTCTAGCTCAAACACTCTCTCTCTCAATCTCTCACTTAATCACTCTCTCATTTACTCTCTCACTCACTCAATCACTCCCTCTCAGTCACTCTCTCACTCGCTCACCCACTCCCTCACTCAATCACTCTCTCACTCTCTGTCTCTCTCACTCACGTACTCTCTCACCCACTCCCTCAATCACCCACTCTTTCACTCACTCTCTCACTCCCTCACTCACTCTCTCACCATTTCACTCACTAACTCACTCTCTCACTCAATCATTCTTTCACTCTCTCACTACTTAATTTCTCACTCACTCGCTCACTCTCTCACTCACTCACTGAACCGCTTAATCCTATTAGGATTGAAACCTATCTCAGCCAACACTGAGTGAAAGTGGGGTACACCCTGAACAGCTACTAGGGCAACATATACACAACTATTCACATTCACACTTACACTCTCACCTAGGTGCAATTTGGAACAGCTAATTAGCCTAATGTATTGAACCCAGAAGAAACCCACGCAAGCACAGAAAGACCATGTAAACTTCACACAGAAACGTCCTCAACGAGGCCCGGACTCGAACCCAGGACCTTCTTGCTGTGAGGCAGACGTACTAACCACGGTGCCACCATGCCACCCCAGACATCACCAAGTTCATGATATTACCATTAATAAAAGAGGTAGAGGTGTAGTGCTGGTGTATGTTTCACAATAACATACTTTGTGTTTGTGATTTCCCGACACGTGCCTTCCGACACCCAGCCACAGTACGGATCCCTGGAGGCGATACAGGACCTGTAGAAGGAGATTAGTGAACTCAGTGACATACTCTCTAACCTTATCATACTGCTCACATCTCCCATCTTTTCTCAATGATAAAACCCTATTGTTATTATTATTTATTATATAAACTTATGGTGTGTGCTGAGCTAGACTCACTTTTTGCACTCCCCATATCGCTCACAACGTGACAGCGGCACCTTAACCACACAAAATGCGAATGCCACGAAGAGTGAGTGACTCCTGGTGTCGATCTGCATGCTGATGATGCGCTTGTCATCCACGCCGTCAATGCTGCATCTGAAAGAATCCAAAAAACAGCTCAAACACTATTTCTTCATATACACTGCTGTGCAAAAGTCTGAAAACACCTGGGCTTTTTTCTTAACATGCATTCAGTCATTCATTTCCCAAACCACTTAACAGTAGGGTAGCAGGGAGGTTCAAGCCTATCTTAATCAACATTGAGAAAAGACAGGGTACACCCTAAACAGCTCACCAGACCATCGCAGAACCAACACACACACACACACACACACACACACACACACAACCTTTCACACTCATACCTAGGGGCAATTTGGAACAGCCAATTAGCCTAATGTGAATGCCTTTGGACTGTGAGAGGAAACCGGAGTACCCAGAGGAAACCCATGCAATCACAGGGAGGACATGCCGAACTTTTTTTTATTTGAAACTGAAAATAAACAGAAAGGTTTAGAATTTAGGAGCAGCTGAAAAAAGAAGAAGAGGCAGGATAAAAAGAG